>LGRX02005505.1:21008-40407 GCA_001247695.2 Cymbomonas tetramitiformis
TTAGTACACTTTTTTTTCTTTCCGAGGGGCTCCGCCTCCACACCCCGTTAGTACACTTTCTTTTTGGGTGACTGTGTCACCAACTTGCACTCTAGGAGCTTTGCAGACTGCGTCACATGTCGTGAAACTTGGCGACCACCTATCTGAACACAACGTGTCGACGACATCCACAACCACAACGCTTTGCGGGCGTCATCGTCACCGTGTCCTGTGACACTGCACTGCACTGCACTGGCACTGTCTCAGACTGTCACCAACTTGCACTCTGTCATGTCACCAACTTGCTCTCTGGGAGCTCGAGCTCTGCGAGCTCCTGTGTATAATTCCCAACGCTCATGACACTGTCACCAACTTTCATTCTGGGAGCTTTGCGAACTGCGTCACATGTCGTAAAACCTGGCGACCACCTACCTGATCACAAAAGTGTGACCACCACGACACATTAAACGCCGCATGGGCCCTCCGTCGGAGACGGGAGGGTATAAATCTACGCCATCACTTTTCCTGAGGTTTTTTTTATACCACGTTGACTCACCATTCTTGGATCCTAGCCAATAAAAATAGGGGGTCATGTTGCAAAATTATGCGCTATAAATTTCAACAAGTGGCAGCTTTGCAATGAAAATTTAATTATGTTAACTACGGAAATTGTGATCAATACTTTTTAACTCGTGAGATCACGGCACCCTACCCTTAATTTATGAGCATTACTATATTTTTATATTTTTATATTTTGCTTTTTATTTCCTGTATAAAATTATATAGCACGGCTTGACAAGAACCCTTGTCCGCAGACGTGTCATCCGAGTTGGACCAACCAGAAATTAGCATTTTAGGCAACGGCAGACAAAATCATGTAGCTTGAATTATGGCCCACCCTGATTGCTGATACCGTTTGACGAAAGCTGTTTTGTTTTCTTTCTCTCTTGCATTCTCAACCTTTTTCGCGAAATCTGTGACTGAATCAGGGAGAATTCTAATGAAACGTCGGAAACCAAAAGCATCGGACAGGCCCCAAGTCATTCCAGCAGTACACGCCTCTGACGAGCATACCTTCTCAGATAAGAGAGGAAAGACCTGGACGATGAAGGATAAACGAGTGAGCATGCAGGAAGTCGACGAGCGAACCATTTTGAGGATCGTGAATTTTACGAAGATGGATAAGTTTGGGAACGGTCACTCGGTAACCCGTTCTTACAAGGTTGAAACGGACGACCCTGAATATTGCAAAGACCCAGAAAACTTCTTTCGCATTCATGACGCTCCTAGTTGTGACTAATATTAATCCGCCCGTTTCCGAGAGTACGTGGTTACGTTTCTTCCTTGGACTAGAATGTCTCAGAGTTCCATAGCCAGTTCGCTCTTCGTCCAGGTCGGTTCCAACCATAGAGCTTCCAATACCAGCGGCACATGCAACCTTCACCCTTGACATCGTCCAGCCGTATGGCTGCCATTTGCTGCGGAACATGGGGATGAACACTAGCATGCCCTTCTGCATGCTCGAGGAGATGCTGCGTGAAGAAGCCACGCCGTGCGCGTATCATTGTCGGCGCGATATAGCATTCGATGCTCCTGGACGAGTGACCAGACTGGAAGCGGACTGACTGGCGAACCTGGCGAATAATGGTCACACTGTCGACGAGTGAACAGAACGGAAGCTGATCGAGTAGCGACCCTGGCGAATAATGGTCACACGGTCGACCTAGTGCACGACGGCGTGTGGCTCCGCAGCGCCACCTTTATAGTGGATCTGCACGACCTCGCATACAAAGTGGCCTGACAAGTCTTCTCCAGCCCTAGGGCACTGCGAGGAGCCCATCACCTTCTATCGGCCGGACGTGGGTGACGAGGCTGTCGGTGCAAAAGGAAAAGAGACACCCGGTGAGATGGTGCAAACGGAAAAGAGACACCCGGTGAGAGGGTGCAAAAGGAAAAGAGACACCCTTGCAAAACGGAAGTAAAGTGGAGAAAACATATGAAACCTGTCAGGGGTCGCATGATAAGTCGAAGAGCATGATCGCAAGCAATGTCGAAATCCTATTCAGAGTCTAGACACATGTGTGCGGTGAATGACGTGACTTCCTCCGTGGCTCAGCCTTCTCCACCTCTGATCCACGCACCGCGACTTTGCTCTCACTTTGTGGGGATATCCAATCACGTGTCGTAAAGTGATGATAGGCCAACTGATTTTGTAGCTGACAAAGTGTCGGTTCACGAAATGTAAAAGTGGCACATTGTGGCTAGAGGAAGAAGCGAGCCTACTTAGCCTTAGAAGCCCAAGCCAATAGTAATTCTGCAATAAGGAATCCTCAGCAACTCAACGAAGAATGATGGCTATCACACGTTGGTCCTGAACTTTAGCAGTGGCACTAGCTTTAATGTGCCAGCTCAGTGTGTCGGACCCATTTACAATTTACGTCGTATCTGAATATCCACCGAAAGTTTCATGTGGCGTTTGTCCAATCTGCAATAGTAGCTAAAGCTAAGGGCAAAGGCATCTGAGTATCCTTTTATCAAACCGCAGCAAGTTAACCAGGCGCTTCACTTGATAAATATTGAAGCAACAAGCAACTGTTTATCTACCAA
Organism: Cymbomonas tetramitiformis; assembly: GCA_001247695.2. Lineage (NCBI taxonomy): Eukaryota > Viridiplantae > Chlorophyta > Pyramimonadophyceae > Pyramimonadales > Pyramimonadaceae > Cymbomonas > Cymbomonas tetramitiformis. Next base: position 23,595 of record LGRX02005505.1, read on the forward strand.
ATTGGATTTGAATTTGCTTTTTGTTTTTTGCTTACCCAAACAAAGCAATCACTACCAGTGATCTGAAAGTATAGTAGGTCGGTTTCCCAAAATAACAATGTCAACTTATTAGTTTGCTCTATGTTTCAAAGCAGTCGTTCTTGAAATCGTGATAAACCCATCATGGTTCCCCAAATGGCAAAACTTATTAAATATCATTTAGTCGTCATCCCTTGATCTTAAATCGTCACCACCTTGCAATTTCCTATAGAGATGAGTGCAGCGTTTCGTAGAACTACCATGCGGCTGCTAGTAATGTACTATACTCGACGTGTGTCCAACCCGGCCATTACAAGTTTTGCATCTGACTCCTCATGAAAATGTCATCACTGATTTCACAAGGACCGAACTGTCGATTTGGCCATCGCGCGAGGAGCGTTTCAGATTTTAGTTTTTGTTAAATTTCTCCCTATGATGCGTTGATGACTGATTTGTGATTCCATGTGGCCTGTTTTTTTTTTGTCGACGATTCTGACGAGCCACGATGAGTAAACAACGAGGCACCTCTGGAGGTGTCTCGTGAAATACTCCTCGTTCCCCGCGAAAAATATCAGCCACCGTCCGCCTCTTGACGTCGCGTTTTGTCGCGTTCGATATATTACGTTATGTTTTCACGAGGATTCCAGATTCAAGTTGCAAAGCGCGCGCGCGGCCAAATTGTTCACCCAAATCCACGAGGAAAATCAAAATGCAAAACCTGTATTGTTGTGCCTGTGGCAAAACTGTGACAATAATATAGTGGCAGGATCAGAAATGAGAATCTAACATGTAAGCATCCAATACTGCAGCACAGTATTTTACATGCAGATCCGATAAACCCCTGAGTCATATAGCTAATACATATCGGAGCTGAAAAGTCGAATCAGGGAGGCCTATCCTTTACAGTAAGTTAGGTCGGTCCCGAATGCAAATCCAAGGGCACACCTATCCGAACACTTGCGTGCGTACATGTCATACGGTGGGAACGCGACAAACTATGGCATCATTGATTTCTTGTTCGTCACACGGCCTCGGGGGGTGGGAGGAGGGGATTGCTGGCGTTTGCTTTGAATTTTCTTGTGGTGCAGCGCCTTAGACACGCGGTCTCGGGGGCGGGAGGAGGAAGTTGGCGTTTGTTGTTATTTTCCTTGCGGGTGTGTCGCCCGATGCCATTCCGGCCTGCGATGCGACGAGGACAGCGCCTCGGGCACACATGCATTCTACGGTCAACGATTCTGGATTCCGCGTAATGTCGCGACATTGCCCGTCACTTCCGTGGATCTATCCGAGGTGACAAGCACGGAGAACTCGCGAAACCGTTTCGGATCCGTCCCCATAGATATCTCTAAAATTCCGCGGAATTTCCCCGTATTGCGTCGCGAACCCTGCCTCAATTATATTGGGCACACGGCCACGTCGAACATAATTAACCAATGATAACAAGAACATTTTGTAAACCAATAAGATGACCGCCGATGCAAAGAATAAATAAATAATATTCTCTCTAAAACATCTGGTGGTAAAAAAAATGTATTGCATTCATATATCCGTACTACGATGACGTGTCTGACCGAAAGAGATATTCATGCGAAGAAACATAATCTGTCTGGACCTTCATTATATCGCTTATGCCATTGTTTTCCATATTGTGTCATTTTACGGCTGACCGTGACCCCGTAAGTTACTCGCCATCGGCTGGTTTTTTTCTTCTGTATACTAGCGTATACCAGACATAGCATAACTTTGCATATGGATTCGAATATGTGTTAGGAACACGCAAAGTTTTCGCGCGAGCGAGAACCGTTCTGAATTTAGGATCCTGGACGGTTCTTGTGTTAGCCCCATGATAGAGAGACAGATATATATATGATATGATATGATATGATATGATATGATATATATATATCTACTGTATAAGCAAAACACAGGTGCGAACACTGTAACTGAGAGTCTAAAAATCAGATAGACAAAATAACTCCCGTTGTTTTGGGGATCGGAGCCGTCTGCTTTGACAATCTCCTGCCGCTGGAGTTGCTGCTATTGCTGCTCATCTTGCGAGACGCGTACCGTTGTTATGTTGTTTCATATTTGAACGCTTACCTGATATGAGGGCCCATGTCTCCTAGAACTTGGACAGGGCGATGGCAGTGACCGCCCATGTTTTCTAAGACTTGGGCGGGGCGATGACAGTGACCGCCCAAGCAAGAGACAACAAGACAACATTTTCGTCTTTAATAAGGGACAAACCACCTCAGTGCATTGTGGTTGCCCTGCTAGGTTCATATGTTCCCCTTGTGGCGGAAAGCTTGATTCAAACCTCGTCAAGATCAAGCTCTGGCTAGCACACACAGGCCACTCCCCAGGCTCGTAGTAAAGCGAAAGTTGGTTGCAAAGAATCGTCGACATGTGTAAAGGAGATGATCTCGTTGAACTCCGCGTGCTGAGCGTCGCCAACCGTCTGCTTAGAATGAAAAACTGGCGTTTGCGCGGAAAAGACATTACATAGAGTATCGGTGTGAGCCTTAAAAGACTCTAAGTTAGCTAAGTATGTCTGTGACTCGAATTGTTTGTGCTTAGCATGTACGGTAAATAACACCTTGAACTCTTCCAATACATCTTTGAAAGCCTGGGCAGATATAAACCAGGAACAAGTTTCTGTCTGCGATCGGACGTTGAGTTGGTAAAAACGGAATAATTAGAATTCTGCTCAAAAACAGACTTTAAGATAGGATATTTGCCAGACTTGGAAGCTCGAATGAGAGAATAACGTGCTGATGCGATATCGCTTTGCCGAACGCACGCATATACATCATATAAACAAAAGCAACCGTTTTGTCAGGTCATAACGGATGCAGTCGAGAGTAACAATTGGTTTCTCCTTGTTGGGCATGATGAACAATATCCTTGAAAACGCAGGAGGTAATTGAAAGAGAACAACGTTGGAGTGTCACCTAAGCGCTATCAATGTTTTTGTACTTCGGGAGAATTTTAACGATAACTGTTCACAAGACATAAGTACATTGTGATTCAAAATGATTTCAGTCGAGTTCTTGCCAAGAACTTCTTGGCCGGTTCGCCGGTTGTGTCTCATCGAACCTGTGATTCCGTCACATGACAGTCGCGATGACTCAGTCATGTTCCGTGAACCTCCGGCGCATCCATCTTACCTCTGCTCCTTATGATTTGGAACCGGACCAAATTACCTTACCTACCTCTGACCTTTATAGTCTTGGCATCAAGTAAATTACCTTACTTACCTTACTTACCTTAGTAGTCAATCAGCAGCAGCAGCAGCAGCAAAGCTCGAATCCCAACGGGCGATACAGCCGAACTTCCGATCTCACGATCGCCAGACGCTAACGATGACAGTGCCACTGCAGTCGCGTACATTTATCGCGACGCCACCCTCGCGTTATGGCATGCCATGTTGGGATGCAAAAAGCGAAGCACTGTCGCGCACATGATCCTACGGTCAGATGGCCTAGTGGAGATCTCTTTTTGAGATCGATCCGCCTAGTACCCTAAGTTTTATTCCATACGCAGTGCACCCGACCGGCCGGATTTGGCATACACGTATGTGTCATAATGTGTCATATGTGTCATGCATGCTGGGCTATGTAGCCACAGCTGATTAGAAAACTGATGGTTTTCTGATCAGTGTAGTATGATAGGCAGTATGACTGTCATACGGAGCGGATCTGAAAACTGAGGTTTTCTGATCAGTCGGAGGCCTAAGAGGCCAGCTTCGGTACTGAGAAGGCTTCTTGCCGTGTTACTGTGAGTGTGTGGACTTTAACACCGTAAGTAAGTTTTTCAGTGTATATATTTTCAGTAGTATATCGTATATCGATTATGGAGTGGTACACCGATCCGATTTTGTGCCAGAGGCGTATAGATGATTTGCAGGCGCAGCCGGCGTACGCGAACGCTTTTGCTGCGTTTGAGGATGGCGAGGACCTTACGCAACCGCAACAGAAGTTGATGAGGCAGATGGAGAGAGCGACGGCACGCCTTGCTGAGCTCAAGGGGCGGCTTTCTCAGGTGGCTTCTGGTGACCGCAAGCGTCCGTGGGAAGCCGCAGTTGACCTTTCACAGCTGCCAGGGTCCGATCGCCTCGAGCTAACGCGCAATGATTCCGATGGCAAAGACAAGGGTCTCCGCAAGCAGTTTCTCGAGACCCAGCACCACTTCGTGGCGCACTCTGCGTCACAGTTGGCGCTTGTTGATGCCAAGACGGAATTAGAAGGTGTGGAGCTTCCTGAATCCGTCACTCTTGCGTTGGAATTTCTTTCCGAGACTGCGGAGAAAGGTGTTGCGCGCGCCAAAGCTCGCGCGAAGATTTTAGCGTTGGTTTCAGACAAGGGGCCAGAGGTTGGCTGGAAGATGTGCGAGAAATTGGAACGTAAATCCTACGCAGAGGATGAGGAAGATGAGAAATTAATGCGAAAAGCTGAGAAAGAGGTGAAGGCTGAGAAGCTTCACGCTGCGCAAGCCGCGGCTGCCAAGGGGCGAACTAAGGGCCTGGGCAGAGGTGCCTTCGCTGCGACTCGTCCTGCTGCTCCTGGGGCGCCTCCGCCACCACCGCCTGGTCAGGCAGGACGTGGCAGCCAGCTCCAATGCTGGAATTGTAACGAGTGGGGTCACCACCAGAACCAATGCTCTCAGCCGCGCTCAGCCGGCAGAGGCCGAGGCAGAGGCACGGACCGTGTTTGAATGATGTGAATGTAGCGTCACGATGGCGAGAACAATGTGCTTTGCGGAATGCTTAGCGGTTGTGGTGGAATGCCCGACCATAATGTAAACTCTTGGGGACGAAACCCTAAATAGTAATGAACTTTAAGCCTGCGGGCTGTTTTTTCCTTGTGTTTCAGGTCTTGAATTGTCTGAGGAAGAGATTGGCGAGGCCGTCCCCTTGTGTGAGCAGGACGTTCCTGCTGTGCCTCACGTTGCGGGTAGACTTAGGGCGCGTGCTTCTTTTTGGCGGACCTTCGTGCGCTCTTCGTACGTAATGTCTTGGATCGAGAACGGTTTCAATTTGAAGTTTAAGGATGGCAGGGTTCCGCCTCGCGTGCACCTGCTGCCTAATCACGTCTCTGTTGTTAGGCATACTGCCTTTGTCACTAAGGTTGTGCAGGAGTGTGTGCTTATGGGCGCCTTGAGAGAAGTCTCGAGGAAGCCGCGGGTTGTCCTACCTTTAATGGTGGACGACTCTCGGGACAAATTGCGGCTGATCTTCAACGGTAAGTGGCTCAATGCTTTCCTAATCTTTCTTAAGTTCAAGTATGAACACCTGCAACCTTTCATAGACTTACTTAGGAAGGATGATGGGCTGTTTTACTTCGATTATAAGTCGGGGTACTACCACGTTGACCTTCACGAGATGTCTCGCACCTTTGTTGCTGTTGAGTGGCTTGGTAGGTTCTTTGAGTTTTGTGTATTGCCTTTTGGTCTAGCCCCAGCTTGCTGGGTGTTTACGAAGATCAACAAGGAGCTCGTAGGTAAGTGGCGGGGTCTCGGCTTCCGTGTGCACCCGTACGTGGATGATTTTGCTTTTGCAGTGAGGGCCCCCACTCTCACGGACCCCGCGGCCCTGGCTGTACTGACCCGTATTATGCAGGATGTGCGGGAGGCTGGCTGGCTCGTAGCCGAAGCCAAGTCTCAGCTGTATTTCACACGTACCCTTGTGCATATTGGCATAGGCATTGACCTGGAGGGGGGGGGTCCCGTTCGGGCCTGAGAAGGCTCTGAGCAAGATCCGTGCTTGTGTGTCAGACTTGTTGAGGCTGTTTCATAGGTTGCCCCTGAGGCTTGTACGTAGCCAAGTTTGCAGGCTTGGTCAATGCCCAGTGGTTTGTGCTAGGGGGTGTCACCAGACTGTTTGCTAGGGCGGCTGCGGTGCTCATTGCTGACACCTTGACTTGGGGCTCGTGGGCCTCTCACGTCCCGGGCTCTGATGCTCTCCGGGCAGAGCTTGAGTTTTGGCTGACTGACGGCTTCCGTAGGCACCAGAGAGGCATTTGGGAGCCCAGGGGGGCGGGGCTCCAGCTGGAGACAGTCCATGCGGACACCTCTGAGGTGGCATGGGGCTCCTGGCTGGAGCAGTCCTTTTTTAGGAGGACCTGAGCTGCTTGGCCACAGTTATCTGACCATGTCAGACAGACTGAAGTCATCCACTCTCAGGGAGCTCCGGGGCATTTTTGACTCTCTCCGGGCATTTGATGTTGCTGGCAGGCTGAGAGGGAAGAGGGTGCTTGTCATTTGTGACAACCAGGCTGTGCATTTTGTCATTGAGTCTGGCAGTAGGCATCAGGAGCTCCAGGAGCTGGCATTAGCGGTGCATGGTTTCTGTGCTGATCACGGGGTGGTTTTGTCCTCCCTTTGGATGCCCAGGGAGTTTGAGACCCGGGCTGATGCCCTCTCCAAGATCAGAGACCATGATGACTGGATGGTCAACCCGGCAATCTTTCGGTGGGCTGACCCGTGGATTGCCGGGGGGTGGAGGCACACCCGGGACAGGTTTGCAACTGATAAGAATTGTCTTGTTTTTGACAGTGCAGGTGCCCCGTCTTTCAACAGTGCTTGGCACTGTCCAGGTACGTCTGGGGTTGACACCTTCAGTCAGACGGATTGGCGGGAGCACGTCAACTGGTGCAACCCGCCTTTTCGGATGATCGGGAGGCTCCTGCTGTTTCTGCAGGCTGAGAGGGCTGCGGCCTCCATTGTGGCCCCGGTCTGGACTTTCCAGCCGTGGTGGGTCTTGCTGTGTCCCGACGGGGTTCACTTGGCAGACTGTGTGGTGCAGTGGACGGAGCTCCAGCCCTCTGCGGACACCTTCCTCCCTGGCCTCGGAAGGGCCAATGAGGGGGGGGTGGGCCTGCCGGATTTTCGGGTCCTCCTCTTGCGGGTCTCCTTCGATGAGAGGGAGCCTGCGGGCCCCGGTCCCCGCTGTACCTTGGGAGGTTGCAGGGCTTGTGACTGGGGTAGGGGTATGAGATGGGGGCTGCCTTTCATGCAGGCATCGTAGGCACTGGGGAGCAGTGGGCTGGGCTACAGTTCTCCGTGACGGACCCGCTGGAGATGCAGTTACGGGCAGACATGCTGTTGGCGGTGTCTGGTGTCCACTACCCTTCGGTACATAGGGATGTACCCAAGGGCCTTAGGTACATAACGATGTACCTAAGCCGTACATATCAAATCAAGGCCTAAATCCGACGTTTTGTGCCCCTTGTAGTGACAATTAACCAATAGACACCCTCTTCTATCGATATTACGATCCAACATTCGTATCCGATCCGTATAATATACGCTCTGATGCATTCAAAATCACTCTTTTTGAAGAAAACAAAAAAACCCCAGGTCAAAATAAATGTTTTTTCGTCATATTCGGCAAGCTCGTCATTTTTCTCTCTGCGAACGTTCTGCTGGATCCTGGTAGTAGACCTCGATAAACTTTAATTCATATGTAGTTGGAGAATCCAAAAAAATATTGCCCCTCCGCGCTATTGACCTCGCTCGCGGCATCCGTTTCCAACATGGCCGCTCGTCGCGCAATAGGGCAGCTCCTCCAAGGACGCGAAGTGAAGGCACACGCTGCAGCCTTCGACTCCAAGTGGAGTTCCGCAAGCGAACGGCAGAAATCCGACGTTCCTGAGTTCTCCGACGGTGTCCATACAAGCCTCTAACCCTACCTGATGAACATCGTTCACTCGTACGTGCGAACCCCTAAGGCGAAATATCAATTTTCGTGAATGCACATGTTGTGGGATCAGTTATAGGTACCTACAAAGGCGTGTTGAGTGAAGGCGTGCTTGAGTGTTTAAATGCAAACTCCCTGAAATCACAACTGCCCTAAGGGGTGTTAAATACCATTGTAACAAATATGTATCGATATTCATCATTTAGCGGTCGCACACATGCATCAAACGCGATGTACCTAAGGGATGTACCTAAGATTTTCGGAGTTTTGAAAATGTACATTTTCTGGAAATTGTCAATATTGATGACCTGCCTAGACTATCGTATTGAGCTAAATACCATAAACCAAATGCTTCAGGACCGAAAGGGTCATGTCAACAATGGCTGAAATGGGCCACACGACCCCGCGTCGAGAATTTGGCTCACCGCGGCATTAAACGTACACGTATAGTTAGGTACATCGCGATGTACCTAAGCGTGGGTAGTGGACATAGGAGCGGCTTTCCGTAAACTAGCTGCTGGACTCGTGGCAGAGGGGCGTATAACAGCTCCCAGGGGTGTGGAAACCCTGGTGGAGCTAGCTGAGACCGATCAGCTCCCCATGCCAACAGCCTTAGCAGCAGACTGTCAGGGCATCGGCGGAGACTATGATGACGACAGCGACGAGGATGACGATTGCCCAGGCATGGAGTCGGGCGACGACAGCGACGAGGAGGAGATTCCTCTGGACGAGATGCCGGAGGACACGGTGGAGCAGCCCAGGAAGGGGAGAACCACGGTGCGCGCAACTGCTGCAGCGGCCACTGTCCAGGAGAGCTTCGGGGTGAAGGACTTCAGCGAGAGGGGCGAGCTACACGCAGGGACCATGGAGGCCAAAGCATACGAGCTGTTGAAGAAGAAGATGCTCAGTGGCCTTACGGAAGAGCAGCTCACCGCCATGGCGCAGGTCCAGCCTGTGTGCAAGCTTCTGAACGAGTCTTTGTCACAAGGGATGGCTCTGGTGGCCTCTGGGGGTCTGCTCATGTTGTACAAAGCGCTACTTCTGGACACTGGAGCCAATTGCAACATCATCCCCATCAGAACAGTCAACAGGCTTGGCTTGACCATCTTCGATGCGGAGACGGGGGCCAGAGTGGCCAGATGTGACGGCAGCCCTGCAGATTTCACCAAGTACTGCTACGTGGATGTGGTCCTCGCCGCGGGCACACCATACATGACTCTGCATCGGCTTCATGCCTTTGTCACATACACCAACGACACTACGTGGGATTTCTTGGTGGGCACTGGACCCCTGAAGAACGCACTCAAGCTGACCATCGACCTCTACCGAGGCATCGCCACCTCTGAGGCCGCGGTGTCACTGGGCATGAGGGAGAAGGTCACGCTGCCGTTGATCGAGCTGCCGCCGCCCGTTGATGCGAGGAGCAAGCGGAACGAAGACCCCAGGGTGTGCCTGGCGACTGAGATCTTCGACGACGGTGCTACGCTAGCGCGCACTCTTGCCCCCGCCTTTGAAGGCTGCGCTCCACCTCCACGTGAGGCGGTGTTTCCAGACACAAGGGGAGAGGACCGTCTGGCCCTCTCAGGAGAAAGGTGTGCACCTGCACCTTGTGCATTCTCACGAAACCACCCCGAGCTGGTGGACCTCCTGGCATCATGGCTAGAGGAGATGAGACTGAGAAGGTTCAACTCGGAGGAGAGGGAGAGGCTCGATGCGCGTTGCCAGTCCATGGTGGAGGCGGGCTTCTTGAAACCCAGCTCACTGATGCGAGTCGAACTCACTGGGCGGGTCAACTTGCACGCCGAGAGCTCAACGTTCGAACCACCGGTGCCCGGTACGTCCATAACGGGCCAGATGTTGGGCCTGCTACAAGCGACATCACGCAGCCAGCGGGAAGCCAACGTGGCGACCAGAAGCGAGTGGTCCAGTGTTGAAGAGCCAGCCGAGACGGAGTCCGTCATGCCAGCCAGCCTGGCCACGACTCAGACAGATCCTCGCTATCCAGACCTTACGCAGGAGCAAGAGGCCGAGAGCGAAGCTGACTACAAGCTGGCCAGTGTACAGCCATGGGTGGGCATGGCAGTGAACCCATGGGATTATCAAGACAAGGAGAGCAGCTGGTCTCAGCAGCGCCTGTACATCGACCGCACGGGCTATGCTCGCTTGTGCACGCTCTGCGAAGAGGGCAATGGAAGCGGTGTGGACGCAGGATTTGTGCAGGTCAAGTTCTCGCGTTGTGGAGAATGGAAGACCATCTTGGAGACGGAGTTACTGTGGCCCGACTTCACGTTGGTGGATCAGAAGGTTGACAAGGAGACGAAGATACCCTCAGAAGCCTGGACCACGAGGGCGAGTCACAGGAAGGACAACGACCAGGTCCCGCTTCCTGACTGTGGTGCCCATTGGGAAGCTGGGAGGTACACAATGGCGAGTGTTCAGGAGGCCCTCAACACCCACCAGATTTACCCAGGGGTCGTGACGGGCAAGCTCGTGTGGGACAAGGTGGCACGCCAGTTCTGCGTGCTCAGCGAGCACACTCGCGCCCAGTGGGATCTCATGGAGCGCATGGTACGTCACACCATGGAGGGTGCCGCCAACGTGAGCCCCATGGGGAAGGTGACTGGCGAGTTCCAGCTGCCCTTTTACTACGAGAAGGATCAGCGTTGGCAATACCAGCACCTGAAGTACGTGCAGCGAGTGGACATCACTGACCTTCGAGCTCGTCTGAAGGTGAAGTATGATAAGGAGGTGGCTGGTGTGGAGAACCTGGGCGTAAAGGTTGTCCCACAGCTCACGCTGTCAGACGCAGCTGACAAGGTGGGGAAGTTCTACCCAGTGACCGATGGGGAAGGAGGCGATGGTGAGGTGTTCAGCACGAACGCCGCCGCCGTGGAGTACCTACACTTGGGGGACAACGCCAGAGTAATGCTTGGTGCATGCAAGACGGAGGAACAAGCACGTGACGCGCTGAACACCTATGGGGCCAGAAGGAACCCTCCGGTACGCACACACAAGACTCTCAGGACACAGAAGATGGTCAGAGGAGATGAGGCAGGACCATCTGGCTCCACGCCGCCGCCATCCTCAGCTACGCTTCGCCTGAAGCATCAAACCTGGCCCAATGGAGCCTTCGACCCTGCGAAGCTAGAATATCACACGTCAGTGTTCCAGGGCACTTACGCGCCAGAGTCACCCGCCCGCAGCGAGAACACCGCTGGGGAAGCCGACTGGCTGGATCCGGAGGGGATCTCAGAGTTCGCGGCGTTGCACGGACAGACAGTCTTCCTCATCCAATACCGTTGTTTCAAGGGCAAGATCGAGTTCCAGCTTGGGAAGCAACTCAGCAACAAGACACTGCACAGGTACTCCTCCTCCGCAGGGGTGGGGCAACGGGGAGAGTTTTTGCCTCTGGGCGGGCAGTCGAAAGGCTGCACGGGAGGACTCCTGGGCACCATACAGAAGCACATGGAGCACCTTGTCCACCGCACACAACTCGTGGAGATAGCCAGGAGCCATTTGAGCAATGGTCCACAGCAAGGCACTCTACGTGTGTTCAAGACCCGAGCCAACGCCCAGTCCAAGGCCGTTTACTACCTCTTTGAGGATCATCGCTATTACCGTGAGCGGGGACCCGACGAGATGGTGTTCACCTTGGAGTACCTTTCCTCTGGGACACGTAAGTTCGACTGCTGTAGCTGGGAGACCTGGAACAAGGTGGCCGTGATGCATCGGGAGCCATTGTCAGCGTTCACGTCCCTGGTAGGCCCTACGTTGCTGGCTGAAGCACATCGAGCAGAGGTAACAGACTATTGGGAATAAATGAATCTCGATCGTCGTCTAAAAACCTTCATTTTGACACAATTTTCGTCGTCTAAAAGTTATTGCCACGTCATCTGAAATGTGCCACGTAAGCGACACGTAAGCGACACGTAAGTCGTCCCGCAATTTTTATTACAAAATATTACTCAAATTATTTATTTGTGCATGATGCTTTCGTACTCGGCGAGTCCCGGTAGATTTTTTTGTTGCATTTTTGTTCATATGCATGCATATCGTGTACAAGTATGCAAATATGGGTACATCCATGTGCAATTTAGGCCAGCATGCACGGTACACGTTTATGAATGTGCGTATTCAGGTGCTTCAATTCCCGTAAAATAAGTTGCAACTGAGATGGGTACTAGCATATGATACACAAATCTATATCATCGTACAAATTTATTCAAAATACACCAAATATTTGTCTATGATGTCTTCTAGGCAAGAGATTTCGATCATTTCACAGTGCTAAGGCTACTATATTGCTGATACATTGGAATCTATATCTTCAATCCACAATTATTTGCGGCACTTGTAGGTTTTAATTCCCTCGATAGCGAGGTAACGTTGACCGCAATGTTGACGCTCTATCGGAGAACATAAATGGCAGAGCTTTATTGGTCAAGGCAATTGCATCGCACGCAATATAGGTCGATTTCCTCTTCATCTCGTTGATGCCGCGTCATAATAAGCGCCCAAGTGACGTCGATTGGAATGACCAGTGTCCTTGGGGTAACCCATTCGTTCCCTATTGGGCTCTGGTCGGGATAAAGTTCCGGTTCTTGAAGGTCAAAAAACATGTATTTCCGAATTCTCCGGGTGTAGCGCCACCAAACGATCCCTAAGTCCTGTCGGTGTCCCGTATGTCTGTCCTCGAGGGTGTTTAAGAACTTACATATCATCCAGCGGTCTACATTGCATTGAGGACATCGCAGGTGGACCATTCCATGTTTACTGATAGCGTCTGCAGCGTCTTCATCACGATCGCGTGTCCCATAAACTCCGAATCGTAGAATTGAAGGCATAACGTGGCCACGATGTTGCAGGATTTTATACCTGTAGATAACAATGCTTGCAAGGTGATTAGCAGTTGAAGCGAAAGTCGTGCGAAACCCATAGCAAAAGTCGAAAATATATATATTGTGAGGATAAATGTGGAGCTATAATACCTGCAGATGGCAATGCTTTCAAGGTAAGTAGCAGATGTTTGAAGGTATGGTTGGAGGTGCGTATGTTAGAAGAAACAAGGGGAAATGAATCTTCAAGGGTCGGGCAAGAGCTTTTGTACCTGGTCGTGAGTGGACCGCGGGTCGTGCAAGAGTAGTGTACTTTTGGTCCAATCAAATTCGTATATCTCGCACATGCGGGATCACTTAGTCGCCGATTCCCGTATGCAAATATGGGTACATCCATGTGCAATTTAGGTCAGTATGCACGGTACACGTTTATGGATGTGCATATTCGGATGCTTCAATTCCCAGAAAACAAGTTGCAACTGAGATGGGTACTAGCATATGATACACAAATCTATATCATCATACAAATTCAATCTATACACACCAAATAATTGTCTAGGATGTCTAGGAGCACATAAATAAGGGTAAGTGTTGGTGTATTAAGCTAGCAGAATAATACATTAGTGTAAGTATCTAATGTGAACTTGCAAATATAAAATAAAGACTGTACACAAGCGTATATGTTTCCTAACGGCAGTTGCACCACTTTCCATCATCATCATTCTCGGGAGAGGCACCGGAGTTCAACTCGGGAATATAGTCCGTGGGAACCGGCATTGTCACTGGGGTTCTTATGTCAGCGACGCCTTGCTCGTCGGAGTATACATGCTCATCCAACAGTTGAAAATACCATGTTTCCCGCGTTTTGCGGATAAACCTCCACTTCGCGTAAGCGGGGTCATGTCTAGTCATGTCATATCTAGGATGCAGCGCAGGATCGACGAACAGTTCCTCGCGAATTAGAAACAAATTCCAGGATTGGCACACACGACATTTTTCGGATTCTATGTGCAGTCGTTCAAGCTGAACAGGTAAGTCTGCAGGGAAATGAGGTGCATTCATATTGGAGGTAGCGTGTTATGTAATCGCAAGCGCCACACTATAATACCTGCAGATGGCGATGCTTTCAAGGTAAGTAGCAGATGTTTGAAGGTATGGTTGAAGGTGCGTATGTTAGAAGAAACAGGGGGAAATGAATCTTCAAGGGTCGGGCAAGAGCTTTTGTACCTGGTCGTGAGTGGACCGCGGGTCGTGCAAGAGTAGTGTACTTTTGGTCCAATCAAATTCGTATATCTCGCACATGCGGGATCACTTAGTCGCCGATTTTTTAATCAATGAAAGACAAAAACACAACCGAGGCAGAAAACCCCATACACAGGCACATCAGCATATCGGCAAGAAACACAAGCCATTGACGAATGAACATTATACACTTCTACCACATTGTTAACATATAAGTATACTATTCTTATCGAAAAGTAGTCGAAAATCTAACCCTCGGGAGGTTGCAATCCTAAGTCTTACTCGAAATCAAAGTGGAATCAAGATAACATTCTGACTCGTAGCCGCCGTGGTTTCGTTGACGGTAACGTTACGGCTGAACCTGGCGGAACTTGAACCGAAAGGCAAGGTCGTTTCGAAACACACATCGAAAATACCCCAACGTGCATTTGTTGCCTTCCGCATTCCTGCACATATAACATTCATTGTAGTTCCTCCACAACATTCGAACAGTCATACCATGAGGAAGATAGTCAAAATTCCTCATTCTCATTCTGGGGGCAGTAGGGCATGTTGCATACATGCCAAGAACATAGGCAACAATACATTTTCGCTTGGATGGCATGGTTGGATGAGGTGGCAGGTGAAGAAAGAAAAGTGCCAAGCTGAAAAGTGAGTTGTGAGGACAAGGTAGGTGCTTAAATATCTCAGTAGTGTGGCCGTCGTGATTTCAGTTGGCCAATCAAATGACCTCTTTCAGGTGGGTCGGATCGAAGGCCCGCATGTCACAAACATAGCATGTCACAACATTTGAAATGTGAAACGTCGATAACAATTTCATTCAAAATATGTTCGAATACAATTATATTTAACGGTGTTCCAACGATAAGTCAATTTGCTCAATGACAAAGCTATATGCTGTCGCTATATAGCATCAATTCATCCGACGGAACTTGACCCAAGAGCTAAGCTCCTCTCTGAACACACGACAAAAAGGCTGAGTGAGCATTCCATGCCTTCGCCGTCGACGCATTGTGTATTGTAGTTCTGCCACAACGTTTGGATAGTCATACCCGGCGGAAGAAGAACTGTACTGCTGCATGGGTAAGACTCCCCGTGATTTTTGGCAAACTGGTCGATGTATGTGAAAACAGACTGCCGCTTTGATGGCATGACTATGGTAGAAGTAGAAGCAGGTGCGTCGCTGACGGGAAAAGGGGGCAAATGAGTAGTTTAGGCAAGAAATAGAGCTTATGATCTTGGAATGTCTTGGACCTGCCGAATTATTAGCCTATCAGATACCCGGTACTAGTCCGCTCGGATCGAAGGACCTACAAGTACATATCTACTATTATTTTGCGACGAAGGCGTGTCTGGGAAGTCCATGATTATCCTGTCTGCATTGCCAATCATTCTATGAAAGCAACCTCTGAAGTATGCTTTTCGGGCACCTTAACTTGCAGATGCACATCATCAACCGACCAAACGGAGTGAGACGGTAAAATGGATAAGAATATACAAAATCTGGAGCGTGTAAGTTGGAGTGTACAAACCCCATTCTTGCTGTATACTTCTGAAAGTGAGGGGTTTTGAAAATTGTGGCGTCCCGCATTTCAATGCGCACCGAGGTAACGATTTGCCCGCCAGATATCTGCTCTCTCACGACGGGGCGACCCTTTGGCCGACCTGCAAAACATGCGACGCATTGGATTTCCCAAAAATATAGAAACTGCAGGTAGTCCCCATAGGACCAAGCACTCATGGAATTCCGTTCTGCTGGATGCCGCGTATCCCCCGGGTACTTAAACAAAGGTCGGCATCTTGCATATGGCTGTCCTAATATATGACCCTTGCAAAACGACAGAAAAACTTATGCCGTGCGTAATCACCTTTCCGACAAGTTTGGGGGGCTTTGCAGTAATTCGCAAGATAGCAGCCGGTACACGTTGCAAGTTGTGAACGATCTTGAAGCCCGCAGTGCAGGCAAACTGGGTACAAAAATTTCATCCGTAAAGGCAGATTATCATGCACGCTTGCGTCATACATTTGAAATTGTATCTTATGTTCCTCTTCCATCGATTTCTTGAGCGCTAGTTCTGAGGGCGAGGACTCTTCAGGGAACCATAGTAACCAAACGTTTTTATCTGGATTTTCCTTCCGCAAAGTAGCAAGTATTGTCATTGGAATTGATTGAATTGAGATGGATGGGAATAAAGGTGCGTCGATGAAGTGTCGAGCGGGGAAATGATTTTGGAAGAGAGGGGAATAGGTTTCATACCTCAATGGTCGTCGTGGTACCGCTCAACTTCATTTAACCAATATAATCAGGCAAATCACAATGAAAGCGGAGGCATGTCACCCGCCCCATAAATGACATCGGTTCCACAACAACATATGTCGCCAATACTTTTGGAGAATATACTTTATTTACAATTGTCATATCAAGATATACCATACGTGTTTCATCAGCGTACTTCTGCACTGAGACAATAGGTTATTAAGACTATCAACAAATATTGACCTAGGTGCCGGCACCATGTCCTAGCAGGGAAATCATCATTGCCTAGCGAGCTTTACTTTTCTTGTTCTGATCGGATCCCGGATTTCCGCCTGGTGCCACTTTCCGCTTAGGTATAGGCCCCGCCTTCTTGGCGGCCTCAGCCTTCTGTTTCTTGGCGGCCTTGTCGGCCTCGGCCTTCTGTTTCTTGGCGGCATCCTCCTGTTTCTTGGCCGCGGCCTTGACGGCCTCGGCCTGCTGCCGCTTGGCGGACTTGTCGGCCTCAGCGGCCTCGGCCTGCTGTTTCTTGGCGGCCTTGGCGGCCTCGGCCTCCTGCTGCTTGGCGGTCTTGGCGGCCTCGGCGGCCTCGGCCTGCTGTTTCTTGGCGGCCTTGGCGGCCTCGGCCTCCTGCTGCTTGGCGGCCTTGGCGGCCTCGGCCTCCTGCTGCTTGGCGGCCTTTTCCGTTTCCCTCATTTCGACCGCCGTATTCTTCTCCCGCTCCTTCTCGACTTTCTCTTGCTCTTTACGATGTGCCTCTCTCTGCCT
>LGRX02005506.1:0-21404 GCA_001247695.2 Cymbomonas tetramitiformis
GGTGCGCAGTAAAAAATAACCACGGGAATGCTCCATAGAAGAAGAAATCGTTCTCCGTGAATTCGTTGACGGGTTTGTCGCCAAAAGTGATCGGCACATCTTGCACCGCCGCTGGACGAGCACAACCTTCCTGGCGTGGAGGTGGCGAGGTTCCTGAAAACAAACCACACGAAAGCATTCAAAAACTTCCGCCGGGCCGCCAAAATCATGCGGGGAATCAGTGGGTCATTTTAAGAATGTGGACGGGGCGGTGGGTGTGTTTAAGACTCCGCCCCCTCCACACCCCCCCCGTTACTCTGTAATTCTTTTTTTGAGACCGCGCCCCGTGGGAGGGCTCCGCCCCCCCCCTTGCTCCAGACTATTTTCTAAGATCAGCCTCAGTGTGGGGCTCCGCCCCCCACACCCCCCTGCTACAAATTTTTTTCAGACAACGCCTGTGGGGGTTCCGCCCACACCCCGCCCCTCACTACACAATTTTTGTGAGGACTAGGCCTAGGTGGGAGCAGCGCTTACCGCCATGCGTTCCTTCATCAGGCTCCCCACTACCAGCATCCGTTTCCGGAGATATTCCTTGAACCGCTTCCATAACAGCTTGCACCGGTTGCTTCTCGTTAACAGGTCGTGACATAAGCAACACGTTCCCAATTCCACCGGCGTCCTCGATCTCGGCTGCTTGAGAGCCTTGCTCATCGTCCGCATGAGGCCGTACGTGGGCGACATCCGATCCAACTCGTCGCTCCATGTGAATTGTAGTGTCATCGGTATACTCAAAACACGCATCTAGTACTCTGTCGGGCAGCGTACGCAGTGCTTCGAGTACCCGTGGATCGCGGTCGTCCAAAATTCGTGTTCTCGGCATGGACGTCTCAGTAACATCGACATTCCCTTGATGCACGACGTTCGTTGTCCCCGGCAAATCGAAATCGTTGTATGCCGGATGCCCCATGTGAATGAAGGCCTTTAACCACATAAATACGACTTCCGGACGCAGTTCTTTGTACGCCGGGGCTAACTTCAGGCGTGCCGCTGCCCATTGCCCAACCTTGCCGACAAACACGAATGATAATACCCGATCCAAGTCAAGCCGAGGCAGGCTGTTAGCGCAAAGCATTTGTGCACCATCATGTTGCATGGCGATAACGTGTCCACGAATGGCCGAGCGCGCGGATGTGTGGTCGAAGCCACTAGGTACAGTGAGCTTGACCACGTTCATGAAAGGAACCACGCGTTGCAACACCATTTTCTCAAAGAGATGTAAAGAAGGCAGTCCACTATAGCCATGGTACGTGCACGGGGCCCGCGACGGATGACCGTAATCATGTCCGGCGGCGATGGAAAGTGCTGGCTTTTTGTCGGTATCCATCTTCTTGACGACATTGAGGCATGGCAAACACAATGTGGTCATCTCGACGCCTATCGCATTCTCATTAGCTTTGACATACACCAAGTCCGGCTGAAGATAAAACACACGCCCTTCGTGGCGTGACTGGTACCGAGAGTAACAAGAACGATACGCTCCAAACGCCAAGTAAGCGTCACGCTCAACCCGTGTAAGCTCGACGCAGGAGTCATGCAACTCGCTCAAAGGGATATCTTGGCGGTATTCACGATCGACATCACGGATGCCACACGATGCACACGAAGCCAAAGTCCGCTTATTAGACGTACTGTCCACATACGCACTCACACATCGCTGCAAAATATCGTCCGTCACCACCGCGGCGTCAATCTCTTTCACATAACTTTCCCGTACATCCGGATCGGAAAGTTCTTCATGTCGGCGGTATCGTGCGATGCCCGTGCTCTCCCATAAGGCAGCGACCGCGATGTTTGGCCATTGCTCGAATCCCGCCAAGTCTTGCGGAGTTGGGAAGGCTGAAGCTTTTGGGAGGGTTTCGTTTACGTGCATTCGCCGTTCTAACTCGTCTCGCCTTTCATCTTGACGTTTCTGCTGCGCTCCTGCGGCCTCGCCTTCCTTCACCCCGGTGAGATGAAATGATGCGGTGAGATGAAATAATGTGGTGAGATGTAAGAATGCGGTGAGATGTAATAATGCGGTGAGATGTGATCATGCGGTGAGATGGAATAATGCGGCGAGATGTGATCATCGGGTTGGGAGCGTCGGTCTCGTTCACCTTGAGCCTCGGTTTCCTTCACCCCGGGTTGGGAGCGTCGGTCTCGTTCACCTTGAGCTCGGCTTTCCTTCACCCCGGGCTGAGAGCGTCGGGCTCGTTGGCGACGAGCGTTGGAGCTCCGCCGCAAGGTTCTCGGGGTATAAATCGATGGTGAGGATGAAGTAAGGGAGCTACGACGCTTTCCAGCCCGCCCTCGGCCTTTCATACGCAAGTGTCGCTCAGTCGACAACTGTTCACCGTGCCTCAAGATGCGCTCGGAGATGGTGGATCTGGCGGGGGCGATGTGAACGAAGGTATAGCTGAGAGGTTCGTCTTTAGAAATGAATGTGGCGTTGAGCAGCACGTAGACCCCGCAATCGATGTTGTTATGTTGCTGAGGGGCGTCAACAGCGGTCTGCCTACACCAAGTGACACCCGAGAGGCGTGCAGAATTGTGTGCGGCGAATTCCTCACGCATAAATGTTTCTAGATTGATGAAGCAAATATCCTCGGGATCGTGCACGTTGCACATGGAATCGTACTTGGTGATGCAGCTCCGTGGAACGTCAACCACGAATAATGACCAATGCCCCGGGTCCCCAGGATGGTGGATAGGCACCATGAAGATATCGCAACACGTTATGTCATACCCCAATGCGCGCTCGGTATTCCAACTGCGCACATTGCGGCTGTACACGGGGGCGGCTTGTGGGTCTATGGCCATGGGCTCCTGAGAACCAGGTGGTGTAATGTCCACGAACGTGTCTCCCACTAGTTGCACCGCGTGCGTCCGATGGTCGGGGTTGAATACTTCCGTTAACTTCGTATAAAACCTAGCCGAGAAATAGTGGATACGTGGGGCCTGGCCAGATGATTGTCGTTGCTTCTCGGCGTGACGTAGGTACGCTAGATACAAATCCACAATTTCGTCATTTAGCATTCGCCCGGGGAGTAAACGGTCCATCGGGCTTGGTGCATGCGCAGGCGACGAGATGCAAGGAACCGTACTCGGAGATGGTATCGGCGGTGGGGTAGGCGTAGGATTGTCCGTCGTGGTTAAACGCGCAGATCGAGTGGTATCACACCCACCCCTGAAAGCTTGGAATAAAGTAAGCGGTCGTAGAGGACTTAGTGGCTCAAACCGAGCGGAAGTCTTGGACAAGGGTTCGGAACGTGGGGTGGTCGTTTGCAATCCAGACGAATTAGAAGAACGTCGAATAGGAGTCGAAGACTTTCGGCGCGAACGTGGAGTACTGAGGGTGGCAACCGAGGCGGGCGCCTGAAAGATAAAGGGCTCCGCGGCGATGGCCGGAGAGGGCGATACGCCGGCGTCGATGCGCATGGTCACGGCTTGCCGCGCGATCTGCGTGAGTGTTCCACCATCATCGGGGTGGGATATGTCGAGAGGTGGGAGACATAGCACAGGAACGGCGTCAGGTTGATCTAGCCCGGTGGTGACTGAGGCGGCCGCTTGGAGAGAGTTGGGAGTAGCGTCGACCGCCGGAGGAGGAGATATGCCGCCTTCAGTGCGCATCGCCACGGCTTGCTGCGCGAACTGCGTAAGAGTTCCGCCCGCATCGGGGTGGGATATGTCGAAAGGTGGTTGACGTAACACAACCATGGGATCGGGCGGACCAAGCCTGGGGGCGACTGAGGCGGCCGCCTGCATAAAATTGGGAGCAGCGTCGACAGCCGGAGGCGGCAAGAAACCGCCTTCGACGCGCATGGCCACGGCTTGCTGCGCGATCTGCGTAAGTGTTCCGCCATAATCGGGGTAGAAAGAGTCGGCGAGAGGAGGTTGACGCAGCACAACAGCGGGGCCGGGCTGAGCGGGCCCGGAGGCGACGGAGGCGGCTGCTTGAAAGGGGCGAAAGATACCCTCGTCGATAAGCATGGCCACGGCTTCCTGAGCAAGTTGAGTGGTGGGTAGTGGATCGTCGACCTCATGGGCGGAAGGCGGTGCTTGGACAGGGGCATGGTCAGGTCGAAGTATCGGTGCCTCGCGCACACCCGTAGTCGCCACGGCCGCATCGGCGGAGGGAGGAACGGTGGCGGCCGTAGGTAACATACCGTTGTCGAGGAGCATGGCGAAGGCCCGCTGAGCAAGTTGGGTTAAAGGTAGTGGATCGTCGACCTCAAGGGCGGAAGGCGGTGCTTGGACAGGGGCATGGTCAGGTCGAAGTATCGGTGCCTCGCGCACACCCGTAGTCGCCACGGCCGCATCGGCGGAGGGAGGAACGGTGACGGCCGTAGGTAACATACCGTTGTCGAGGAGCATGGCGAAGGCCCGCTGAGCAAGTTGGGTTAAAGGTAGTGGATCGTCGACCTCAGGGGCGGAAGGCGGTGCTTGGACAGGGGCATGGTCAGCTCGGAGTATCGGTGCCTCGCGCACACCCGTAGTCGCCACGGCCGCATCGGCGGAGGGAGGAATGATGGCGGACATATCATGGTCGATGTCCATAGCCACAGCCTGTTGACGAGTTCTTTGTGGGGAACGGGCGCGTCCCATCAACCGTGCACGTTGTCGTTCACGGGACGCGATAATACGGCTTGTACGAGTCCGTTGCAAGTGCTCGCGCCTCCACGACGCGTTCGGTATCCATTGCTGCCCAACACCGGCCGTCGTGGTGAGTGCCACCTGTGCGGGCGTCGTGGAGGAAGGGGTTATCGTGATGGGGACCACGTACTCCATGGGAGCGATGCTCTCGTCGAAGATCGCATCATGAGAAGTAGGATTCGCGGCGGAGTACACCATCAAACATAATAAGGCCCGTATGAGCCGTTTGTTGATCATAATGGCTAAAGTTGCAATGACGCTCCGGATTCCCATCAGGCAGAGTCACCAATCTTCAATTGCCTGTATATCAAAGACACCGAATACCCAAAGTTAAGAATGTTGGACCACCGAAAATATGCGGAGCTATTGCCACGGCATGAGAAGATTTACAACATATTTTCGGGAGTCGTCAAGCACGGATGAATACATACTACCATCGAAATCGGCTATTGTGTGAAATATTCTCGCATGTTTTCGAGGATCAAGGCAGGCAGGGGGGGGGCTCCCCCCGTTACTACGGAATGTTTTTGCGAAACGTTATCAACATCGGAAACTTCATTAACGCACAATTTCAGTAGCAATCACGGATTCCGGACTGAGCCCAGGGGGGCTCCACACCCCAAGTACACTTTTCTTTTTCCAAACTGAGCGGGGGGCTCCGCTACCCCCGTAAGTACGCTTTTTTCCCCCAATCTAAGCCCCGTGGGGGGGCTCCGCCCCCCCCCCACCCCCCCTAAGTACATTTTTTATTTTCCAAACCGAGCCCATTAACAAAACAATTGTGCATTAGAGGATACCAATCCCCCAAATATCAACCATATGATGAGATATTCCATGAACAAATGACATCCGGAATATGAAATAACGATACTCACGATATCACGGACATGAATATCAAGAAACCGGAACTCACAATATATCCGAGACATGCATCAAGCGTGCATATATCAAAATCTCAAACCGGAATGCACGGTCTTAAATAACGCAGAGCGAATTCATGTTTGCCAGGCACAACATGGTTGGCGACACACCACGAGCGTGATGTGTAGTAGCATGTCCATTTGAATACACACTTTAAAATGTTAGTACGGTTTTACATCTAGGTGTTTCGAGTGTCCCGTTATTTCGCCTAGTTATTCGTAGCTTTCCTACTTTCCTACTTTCCTAACTGTTTGCGGCGCCGTCAACTGCCTTCTTCAAGCCGTTTGAAACATCCACCGCCAAGGACTTGAGAATCATCTGGTGTCGTGCATCGCATGTGGCAGCGAGGTCCGTGCCCGCTAAGAGGTATTTGACGTACTCCTTGACGCCGAATTCCCAAAACCCCCAATACAAGGCCGTGTTCGCCGGGTTGTACTGCACATCCGGGTTGTAGGAGGCCACACCCCGCAAGGCCAAGTTCGCGGAGAAAACAACCCTAGGCGTGCGATCCGAGTTGGCGACCCCTTGGTGTACCCCGCCGACAAGAGCGCAATCGCCCAACTGCACTCGCGCCTTTCCGCCAACATCCGCGGCGAAGGCATCGAGGTATTCCTTGGGGAACATGAGCGGACACTGCTCCAAGAAGTCCCTATCGCAAGCAAGCTTGTCGGGGGTGCTTCCTTCAAGGTTGGATGCGCCCAATCGTTGGCACAACTCATCGACGGCCATGTGCGGGGCGGTACAGATTCTTGTCGGAGAGGCTGGGCCAAGATGACCGATAACCGCCAAGTGATGGGCGGGTGCGTCGAGGGGTGTGTTCAACGGTTGGTCCAGATGCCATGGTTGCCAACCCGATAGGGTCGAGAGAACGACCTCCTTCTTGCCCCTGGATTTCTGCTGCACCAGGTCCATGTTGATAAGAAAAGCAGTATTCTCAAGTAGGTAGTCTCCCTTAACGCGTTGAAGGAGCTGCTCCTTGAGGGTGTCCACGAAGATGTCTAGATGCTTTCGGTCTTCCTCGAGCAGGACGGTATCATAGAATTCGGTTTGCAGCTTCGAGCTTCCGCTTCCCGCAGAAGAGTGGAAAACCTCAAGTTTGCCCCCGGTCAACGGTACAACCCCCGGTGGCAGTCTTTCCCAGTTCTTTATCTTGTCCAAGGCTTCCGTCCACATGCTCGCGAACCGCTCTCGAAGATGGGCGTCCGTAGCTTCGGGTAAAGCCAAGGTAAAGGGCGCGGCGAAGCCGATGGCGGTTTCGCGGTTGAACTCGTCCAGCTGCTTTGTGCCTCGCCTGCGGCCGGCGCATCGATAGCATCGCAGCTCTTTATGCATGCGCTTCCGGGTGCACCTCTCCCCGGGGACATGGCTGGGGTTGGCATCCTTGCATATTACAAGTTGACCCTTCTTGTCCAGCATACCGCAATTGCAACGGTCCGTTGAGGAGTCTTCGGAATCTGTTGAAACCGCGAGAGTGATACACGTGAGGATCCGCCGACATATGTTATCACATACATATTTGAGTGTCGTCTAGGGCGGTGCATGCGGTGAAATGTTATCACGTATATATTTGAGTGTCGTCTAGGGCGGTGCATGCGGTGAAATGTTATCACGTATATATTTGAGTGTCGTCTAGGGCGGTGCATGCGGTGAACAGCTGAAGCTGAACAGCTGAACAGTAAACTTAATAATATGGTATCTTGACCGTGAATAACTTTTGAGTCACGAGGTCTTTTGGAATGAAACTTTGCATACATAAAGGGATTTTATAGACGAACACAACGATATATTGTTCGTTGTGATAGGATAAGTGAAACCGAAAATCTGATACCCATTTCTTGTGGCTATATACGAGCCGTAAATAATAGGGTATCTTGACCGTGAATAACTTTTGAGTCACGAGGTCTTTTTGGATGAAACTTTGCATACATAAAGGGATTTTATAGACGAACACAACGATATATTGTTCGTTGTGATAGGATAAGTGAAACCGAAAATCTGATACCCATTTCTTGTGGCTATATACGAGCCGTAAATAATATGGTATCTTGACCGTGAATAACTTTTGAGTCACGAGGTCTTTTGGGATGAAACTTTGCATACATAAAGGATTTTATAGACGAACACAACGATATATTGTTCGTTGTGATAGGATAAGTGAAACCCAAAATCTGATACCCATTTCTTGTGGCTATATACGAGCCGTAAATAATAGGGTATCTTGACCGTGAATAACTTTTGAGTCACGAGGTCTTTTGGAATGAAACTTTGCATACATAAAGGGATTTTATAGACGAACACAACGATATATTGTTCGTTGTGATAGGATAAGTGAAACCCAAAATCTGATACCCATTTCTTGGGGCTATATACGAGCCGTAAATAATATGGTATCTTGACCGTGAATAACTTTTGAGTCACGAGGTCTTTTGGGATGAAACTTTGCATACATAAAGGGATTTTATAGACGAACACAACGATATATTGTTCGTTGTGATAGGATAAGTGAAACCCAAAATCTGATACCCATTTCTTGTGGCTATATACGAGCCGTAAATAATAGGTATCTTGACCGTGAATAACTTTTGAGTCACGAGGTCTTTTGGAATGAAACTTTGCATACATAAAGGGATTTTATAGACGAACACAACGATATATTGTTTGTTGTGATAGGATAAGTGAAACCCAAAATCTGATACCCATATCTTGTGGCTATATACGAGCCGTGAATAATAGGGTATCTTGACCGTGAATAACTTTTGAGTCACGAGGTCTTTTGGAATGAAACTTTGCATACATAAAGGGATTTTATAGACGAACACAACGATATATTGTTCGTTGTGATAGGATAAGTGAAACCCAAAATCTGATACCCATTTCTTGGGGCTATATACGAGCCGTAAATAATAGGGTATCTTGACCGTGAATAACTTTTGAGTCACGAGGTCTTTTGGAATGAAACTTTGCATACATAAAGGGATTTTATAGACGAACACAACGATATATTGTTCGTTGTGATAGGATAAGTGAAACCCAAAATCTGATACCCATTTCTTGTGGCTATATACGAGCCGTAAATAATAGGGTATCTTGACCGTGAATAACTTTTGAGTCACGAGGTCTTTTGGAATGAAACTTTGCATACATAAAGGGATTTTATAGACGAACACAACGATATATTGTTCGTTGTGATAGGATAAGTGAAACCGAAAATCTGATACCCATTTCTTGTGGCTATATACGAGCCGTAAATAATAGGGTATCTTGACCGTGAATAACTTTTGAGTCACGAGGTCTTTTGGAATGAAACTTTGCATACATAAAGGGATTTTATAGACGAACACAACGATATATTGTTCGTTGTGATAGGATAAGTGAAACCGAAAATCTGATACCCATTTCTTGTGGCTATATACGAGCCGTAAATAATAGGGTATCTTGACCGTGAATAACTTTTGAGTCACGAGGTCTTTTGGGATGAAACTTTGCATACATAAAGGGATTTTATAGACGAACACAACGATATATTGTTCGTTGTGATAGGATAAGTGAAACCCAAAATCTGATACCCATTTCTTGTGGCTATATACGAGCCGTAAATAATAGGGTATCTTGACCGTGAATAACTTTTGAGTCACGAGGTCTTTTGGAATGAAACTTTGCATACATAAAGGGATTTTATAGACGAACACAACGATATATTGTTCGTTGTGATAGGATAAGTGAAACCGAAAATCTGATACCCATTTCTTGTGGCTATATACGAGCCGTAAATAATAGGGTATCTTGACCGTGTAGTGTGGTGCGGGCGGGGAATTGTTAGCACACAAATATTCGAATATATATACGTAGTTTGCAAAGTTATTAAGTGCGGTGCGGGGAATTGTTATCACACACATGTATGAATATGTAAAGTATGCAAAGTTATTTATGCACCTACATAATGAAACAAGCAAAGGAATATGGATGCTCATATGCTCTTAAGAATAGAAGCAAAGCAAGGCTAGTTAGGATAGTTATCCTAAGTGTTATGAACACATACATAAAGAAGGAAAGGAAGCATACGGATATCAAGAATACAAGTATTGCAAAGCACAAGAAGTTAAGTGTTAATACTCACTATGAATGAAGTGGTTTACACGGCACTTAAGTCATCGGCATTTCTTTTCAAGTTTCTATTTGTTGTGACAAGGGTATCCGTATCCCACATATGGAACACCATGACACCACGGACCCCCATGGGTTTCTTGGCCGCAAGAACTTTGAAGCCCTTGGTTGCGATGTCTCCACTCAAGACCAAGAGGTCCCCAATCCCAACACTCAACTTGTTGAGGGCATTGAACTTCAAGTCCACCGATGTTGGTGGCCGAGGCTCCTTGGGAATGGAGAAGGTGGTAGGATCCACCCCCGTGGACTCCGCGGGTGCCTCTTCCTCGGCGGTCTTGTCAAAAACAACAAGGACTACCCGCAAATGATCCTTAAAAAAAAGAAAACTTTGGTAGTCCTTTTTGAAGGCAAAATCCACCTCCACACGAGCCGAATTGTGCGCCTTGGGCAAGACATGGACGTGTACCGCATTCACTTGGAACGGGTTGACGTCATGCCGCCCACGATTGGCCTCTTGTGTGGCCAATAGCATAAGGCTAGCCATAACAAGATCCGGCGGTTGCACGTCGGACTTGCTAAGGCGGTAGCCAAAGAAGGGTTGGTTCGGCATCAAACCACACCCAAACCAAAAGCTATCTAACGGCCTCGCCTAAGGCATCCTTTCCCCCCGCGCATTCCTTGGCCTTGCTTTGAAGGTATTCCAATAAAAAAGCACGGCCGGACTCGGAGTGCCTTGAGGCGATGCGCACATTTCCTAGGTCAAGGGTCAAGGGATCCCTTGAAGGCACTAGGGGAAGGAAGGTGGGAGGCGATTGGAGGAAGGTGGGAGGCGATTGAGCGAATGTCTTGGAGACCAAAGATGGGGCGCCACCATAAAATAACAAGTCGAATTGCTCTTGTTGTATTGGAGGCCCACTAGCGGAAGGCCCATACACCGCTTTGAATGGCCTCGTGGCCCTCTTGTTGTAGACTTGTCTATCCAAGAGACTTGCGAGGGCATGGAAAAGGTTGTCGTTGAAAAATTGGCCGTTGCTCTTTTGGCTCAAGACTTCGGGCTCCAACACCACTCGCTTTTCATCGAGGGGTGGAGGAAACAATAAAATCATTTGCACGCGAAACGCGTACGTGGGCACATCGACTGCTGAAATCTGTATAGGCAGCCCTGACTGGGAGTCCCGGTCAGGCCCCTATGACAGACTCCTAGGACCAACACTGGACTGCTGACTGATCTATAGGTTCGTGCTGTGACACACGCTGTGTCACAGGTAGGCTAGACTCCGAAACCGTCCGAGACCGTTCCGGGTATATCTAGCTTAGGGTTTATTTATCTTATGAGTTTATCCACACAGTTCGGGAGTTTCTGATATCTAGTGAACTAGGATATTCCAGTAGGTCGTGGCCCCATCCACGCTTTTATTCCACTTGCTGATTTGGCCATGATTGGCTAAACGGCCGCTTGGAGAGGTGGTGCGCACATGCGCGTTTGGGTGCGACTAGGAATTATGGTATGAATTGTTTGCGGTAAGCAACTGTGAGTGGCGGCCATGGGGACCGCGCCTCGTTACGGACTAGTCTTAGCAAAGTTCGGATCCAGTTCTGCACCGGCGCTGGCCCTGCTGGTTACTGTTTTCTGGGCTGGTGTTCGCGACACCTTCGACTTCGACGACATCTTCGAGTGCCCCTCGCCGCTCCGTTCTCTCAGCTTCTCTCCGCTGCTGACCATTACCATTTTTCCGCTACCACACCCGACCGCACGACTGCGTACCACCTCCCCTCTGGCTTTTCAGAGAATGGGTATGTTAACCCGAGCGAAGAAGTCCCTGGACAGGGACAGTGACATCGACGCCTCGCTGAGGCTATTAGACGGAGTTCGGAACAGTCCGACGGTGCGTACGCCAACTGTTCCGACCCCCGCTCCGAATTCCAACGAAGATGCAGACGTGGCGACCAGGAAGTACTTGCAGGAGCAGAGCAAGCTGGTTGACGACGTCTACAAAACGCGTCTTCACCGCCAGTGGGCCAAGGGTATCCGCGAGGATGTCCTTGGTGACAAAAAGCACCATTTTCGCGGTACGGACGACGCTGGCCTCCTCTCCGAGCTGGTGGTGCAGCTGCGTACGGAGTTTCATTCAGCTGGGCTGGAGCTGGCATCTTTTGACCTCGACGACCCTCTGGCTCGTGTGGTGACCAAGGTCAACGGCTTGCTCT
The DNA here is from genome assembly GCA_001247695.2 of Cymbomonas tetramitiformis. Lineage (NCBI taxonomy): Eukaryota > Viridiplantae > Chlorophyta > Pyramimonadophyceae > Pyramimonadales > Pyramimonadaceae > Cymbomonas > Cymbomonas tetramitiformis. The sequence continues at coordinate 11,905 of LGRX02005506.1, forward strand.
ACGACGTTCTGGCTCTGGTCGTCGAGAAGCACAGCAACGCCTACGTCTGGCTGACTGGCACCGACGCCTCGTCTGACCGTGATGGACGGCGAGCTCTTGTGGACATCATCAAGGGCTGCGTGCCGGTGGCACTACGTGAATCGCACCAGGAGGAGCACGCCGCGTTACGTTATCCCGCAGACACTGACCCGCAGCCCATCTTGGCTCGGGAACAGCGTCTGGTGCGGGATAACAAAGCTACGGACTGGACGCCCACCGAGGAGACCAGGAAGCTCTCCCTGTACAACCGGCTGGACCCGGTGTTTTACACCGCGGTCAAGGTGCGGTATCCTCTCGCGGCCGACCTCGCGCATGTCTCCTTGGCATCTCTCCGCTCCCTTGTGGTGGAGATTTATCAGGCTTGGGCGCAGACGGGGGCGGGGAAGGCAGTCTCGGGCAAGAGCGGCATCTCCGCGCAGCTCTCCAGCACCGAGTACGGTGCTCTCCTCAACAAGATCAACGAGCTTCAGGAGTTGCTGCGACAACAGCGCGGGGCGGACGCGCTGCCGGCGCAACAGCAACGGCAGCAGCCGCAGCGGCAGCAGCGGCAACAGCAGCAGCGCGGTACGCAGCGGGGATTCCGTGTCGGCACGCACCCGCTGCCTGCAGTCGGCTTCGACCGTGACGACCAAAAGGCGAAGCCCTTTTGCGGGAGGTGCAAGAAGGCGGGAAAAGGTGAGCAGTATCACTTCTACCGCGACTGCCCGTTGGGCGGGCGTCAGCATCCCCCGCACTCGGCCGCGGCATTCTGCATTCCCATCGACGAGGAGGACGCGGAGGGGGTGCGTGCATTGGCCATGTGTGCCCTGTTCCAGCAGGCGGCGGATGATGGGGCCGAGGCTTTTGCCACTGCGGCATCTACGTACGGGCCGCCTGCGGTACTCTGTGCGGGTGCGGTGGGCGGGATCGACGTGTCCGCCTACGGCTTCACGGTAGAGCCGCAGCAGCCTGCTGACGAGCCCGCAGGTGACGACGTTCATCAGCGGCTGGACGATCTCGCCGCGGAGGTCCATGCCGCGGCAAACTGCAAGGTGCACTACACCCACGCATCCTTCCCACCACCGGCGGTTCTCGAGCCGCATGCATCGGCTCTGGTGTGCGGCCCCGCGGCAGCGGGGGGCATGCCGGAGGAGCAGGTTCCGGCAGGTGGTGCGGCGGCATCGGCATCCGCCGTGCCGGCCCCTGCTATACCTGTCTCGCAGGAGGAGGATGTGAAGCCCGTGCCGCTTCAATCGGCGCGGGTGACTGCCACGACGGACGGTGAGTTCCCTGGGTTCGTTCAGACTGTCAACCACGCCGCCATCGCGCCGGTTGACCTCACCGGCTACGACACCGACGACTACGAGGACTTTGCCGACGGCAGCTTCCGGCTGAAGCCGCGGGGTTCGCCTCCGTCGGCCAATCATGTTTCCGGGCCGCCCGTGGACGAGCAGAGGGCCTACGGTTGTGGGAAGCCGCCCTGGGGCTTTCCTGCCACGGTTGGGCCGTGGGGCATTCCTTTCTTCCTTTCCCTCGTTCTTTGCATCTCGATCATGGGGGTGGCAGCTGTGCCCGATGCTCAGTCGGCTGCGGGATTGCCTTCGCCTGGTGGTGATCTCGATTGGGAGACTCCGTCAATTTTCTCCACGAATGAATTTGTTGAATCAGTGATCCCGGCTCAGGGTTTCTTTGTGGCTGACAATGTGCCACCGCTTGAGCCCCCTGACATCTTTCAGGATCTTGCTCAGGCAGATTTGAGCTTCGACATGGCCTTCTTCTACGGTGTGGCTCTACATGAGAGGGGTCCTTTCGGGAACCCTCCATTCGGGTCCGACTTGATTGAGACCACAGCTGGCTACTTTGGTGCTGTCGATTGACTTCTTGTTCACTCTGGATGCACACCGACATGGTGGTGTGCGGAACTCCGGTGACTTCAACAACTTTTCTGGTTTATGTTTTGCTTTTGACATCTACAAGTTACATTCTGGCTTGCTAGCTCGGTGCCTTTCAGTTGTTTAGCGGGTGCACAATGCCCGTAGGTTTCTGCACCTGTGCTAGCTAGAGGGTTTCCAATTTGTGTTTCAGAATTGCACAGTTGGATTAGCAGTTAGGTCTGTCAACCTGGCTCCTGCCCTAACTTATCTTACATTATCTGACTCTCCTAGACAGTCACCACCCACAGTGCTGGGGTGGTGTGCTGAAATCTGTATAGGCAGCCCTGACTGGGAGTCCCGGTCAGGCCCCTATGACAGACTCCTAGGACCAACACTGGACTGCTGACTGATCTATAGGTTCGTGCTGTGACACACGCTGTGTCACAGGTAGGCTAGACTCCGAAACCGTCCGAGACCGTTCCGGGTATACCTAGCTTAGGGTTTATTTATCTTATGAGTTTATCCACACAGTTCGGGAGTTTCTGATATCTAGTGAACTAGGATATTCCAGTATCGACTGCCCTTGGGTCGAAGTGGGGGCTCCACCAAGTTTTCGCGGCTACCTTTTCGTTCAGGGTTGCGCGCATTAAGGCACGCCTATCGTCGCGCAACCCCTGATATTCCTCGAATGTCCAGGGGCTCAAATCAGCGAACAGGGGATCCCTCAAGGAAAAGAAGGGACCGAGTAACAAGAGCCCAAGAATTCTTGAGCCCTCTTTCGCTTGAGTCACGAAGTCCCGAGAGGCAGCCACGAGAACGACAAAATTGTCGTTAGAATTGTGCACTACATACTTTCGTAACACTTTCGACAACGAGCCAGACTCGAAGGCCTTGAGCTCGTCGTGGGTGAGAAAGATGACCGGGATACCTCCTTGGTTCATCGCAAAACGCAATAGCTCTCGATTAGCTTGCTCCTCGCTTCCAACCGCACCCGACATCAACGGCAATACCTGCACCGCAAAACAAACCGTAATTTTTAAGATTTTGCGCAGCGCTTCCGCCCATCATGGAGCATATTCAAAGAAAACCCTAAGACCTATCACTACCATGGCAAACACACCTCGACCTTAGGTCCGCAGGTGGTATAGTTAGTGGATGAACTGCCTCGATCTTAGATCCGCAGGCGATGGTATGAATGCAAACGAGAGTTCCGACCTTGGGTCCGCAAACAACTCGTTGCAAAGGATGATGTTTCTTTCAAGCAATTTTCAACGGCAACACCACGCAACGTACCCTTTCCGCTTCGCCTTGCGCGCTATCCCATTCTCCAACAATATTATCAGCCATATTTATATACGGAGGGACGGACGGACGGCGGGAAGGACGGAAAACGACTACAAAAATACGAATATTATCGACTACGACGTCGATATATTATATTGAAAAAACAGCAGCCAGCAAGCAGTTCGTTAAAGGTTGCCTAAAGTTACAGGTTGCCTAAATGGGACTGACACATTTCGCGATAAGTTCGATTTCTGCGTGGGACGGCGATCGAATCTGGGATTCTGGGTCAGTGTCGCTCGAATGTAAAGTTGATCCGACGTGCAGTATTCGCGAAAGCTAAAAATTCGCGACCATGAATCAGAAATTCATGGTCATGAATTTAGAATTCATGACCATGAATCTGAAATTCGCGACCATGAATTCCGAGGAACGTTGACCACAGCGGTTGTGACGGGCCGCCAAACCTGTCCGTCTTCATCGTTGAATGACTCGTTCACTTCCGTCTGACGCGCCAGTGGTTTTTTTACAGAATTCTGTCGTTCTGTGCAGTTTATGTCGTTTTGTACAGTGCTTAACGGTGGTGGCCCCATGTCTACACAAGTCAAGCAAATATCATATTTCGTCTGACGCGCCAGTGTCGGCTTTTGCAGAATCGTGACCGTTTTTGCAATTTATGTCCGTTTTTGCAGTCTGAGCCCAGTGGGGGGGCTCCGCCCCCTTACCCCAAGTACACTTTTTTCCAGGACCCACGGTGGGGCTCCGCCCCCACCCCAAAGTACACTTTTTTCCGGGCCGAGCCCGGTGGGGGGCTCCGCCCCCACACCCCCAAGTACACTTTTTTTTTTCCAGTCTGAGCCCAGTGGGGGGCTCCGCCCCCACCCCCCGTTAGTACTTTTTTTCCCAGACTGAGCCCAGTGGGGCTCACCCACACCCCCCCGTTAGTACACTTTCTTTTTGGGTGACTGTGTCACCAACTTGCACTCTAGGAGCTTTGCAGACTGCGTCACATGTCGTGAAACTTGGCGACCACCTATCTGAACACAACGTGTCGACGACAGCGACATCCACAACCACAACGCTTTGCGGGCGTCATCGTCACCGTGTCCTGTGACACTGCACTGCACTGCACTGGCACTGTCTCAGACTGTCACCAACTTGCACTCTGTCATGTCACCAACTTGCTCTCTGGGAGCTCGAGCTCTGCGAGCTCCTGTGTATAATTCCCAACGCTCATGACACTGTCACCAACTTTCATTCTGGGAGCTTTGCGAACTGCGTCACATGTCGTGAAACCTGGCGACCACCTACCTGATCACAAAAGTGTGACCACGACACTTTAAACGCCGTACGCCGCATGGGCCCTCCGTCGGAGACGGGAGGGTATAACCCCCGATATAACCCTTATATCGGGGGTTATAGTTATATAAGTATAACCCCATTTTGGGGCCTTTCGGCAGGGTTATAGTTATATAACTATAACCCACTTATATCAGGGTTATATAACCCCAAGGGTTATATAAGTCCACAGCACTGGTTTAAACCACGAAATGGAAACCGTGGTTTAACCAAGGTGTCATCACTGCGTTTCGCGGACACGATGGAAAGAATTTTCGATCGGACGCTTCGGATCGGATTTTTGATCGTGAGACCCGAAATTTCGTGGTTGAGACCTCGGTTGAGTTTCGCTATGAAAATCTCGACCACGGTCGAGTTTTGTGGTTGAGTTCGATTTTTCATGGCGAAACTTGGTTAGCGAAGGAATATTTTGTACACGTCTGCGACAGCGTGTGAGCCGACGTGTCTGGTAACGTGAGACACTTTTGGACCTCGGTTGAGTTTCGCTATGAAATCTCGACCACGGGGGGGGGGCTCGGTCGAGATTTCGTGGTTGAGTTTCGCTATGAAATGTCGAGTTCGTCAGCCATCGTCATCCACATGCAGCAGATGTAGAATTGAAAAATTAATTTGGGACTGAATTCGACATCTGCTGACATCGTGATGACATACCGTGGTTGAGACCGTGGTTGAGATCGTGGTCGAGTTTCGCTATGAAAAATCGAACTCAACCACGAAAAATCGAAATTTCGTGGTCGAGTTCCATTTTTCATAGCGAAACTCGACCACGATCTGAACGCTGACGGGACGCGGATATCCCCCCCCCACGTAGGCAGAATATTCCGGGGATCTATAGCGAAACGTAGTTGAGAAATCTCGACCATGGTCGAGTTTCGCTATGATCGAGATTTCGTGGTTTAAACCATGAACTTCTCATTAAACTCGTGACACGCCTCTGTCGAGCTCGTGTCGTCGACCAGTTCTCCTGGACTTGAATACCGAATCGTATTATAATATATAATTATATAAATTAAAATACAATTTTATATTAAAAATAAAAAAATCAATACATCAATATAAATACCACATTCTTGTGTAGAGAAGCCTAAGAAATAATTTTGTATATAAATAATATCCCTTTTTATATATTTTTATCGGAATCGTACTATAATAAAAGTGTATATAAAACCTCCAAGCGAGGTTTCCATAGTGTATATGATAACATATTATCGAGATGTCTACTGTGCAGTTATTATATATATTCTTAATTATATATTATTAATGGTGTAACTCGTCGTGTATCACGGGAGGGGGGGCGCATCGACAAAGGGGGACAAGACTAGGTCTCAATCCAGGGGGGAGGGGGCATTTAACCACCAAGTCGTTACCGTAGAGGTCCGGGGCGATTCCGATGAAAATATATAAAAGGGATTATTTATATACAAAATTATTTCTTAGGCTCTCTACACAAGAATGTGGTATTTATATTGATGTATTGATTTTTATTTTTAATATAAAATTGTATTTTAATTTATATAATTATATATTATAATACGATTCGGTATTAAAGTCCAGGAGAACTGGTCTACGAGCTCGACAGAGGCGTGTCACGAGTTTAAGGAACCGGTTTAGAGAACTGGTCGAGACCTTGACGAGTACGAAGATCTTTATGTACCCGAGGTACCCGACTGAATCGTGTCGCTGCCGGGACCCGCGAAAAAGAATCGGCATACTTGTAAAGTAATGGGCCTAAAAGCGTGCAGACTTTTAACCGCTAGAAACCCTCACGTCAGGGTGTTCAGCGAATGTCAGGGTGCCATGCGATAGCCGCGTGGAGCTCCTGAGTCCTGACGGGAGCATGAGGTGCATGGCTCCATGAAAAACCCTTAGAAAAACCAAACGTATTCATCGTGCAGGTCATTAAACGCTCCGCTGGCGGTCGGGCTGTACGCCTCAGCCGGCCCCAGCTCCGCTGGGATCAGCCGAACCCTTGGCTTTCTTGGCTGCTAAGACTAGGGAAACTTCCAGAATTCTATTATGGTGCATTCTTCGTTTGGGTCCAGCCTGAGCAACCTTATTTTCAGCCTCTGCATAACATCGAGCGTCGTGTTAAATCAAAGGTACATCACGTCCATGTCTGATCGCTTTGCAGGTGCTGCTGTCTCAATGACCTTCTGGGAGGCGCAAGTTCACGTCCTGCAATCACGATGCTATGAGGCAGTTTAAGCTATGCCGCGCTGTCAATACGGCGACTGTGTTCTAGTTCTAGAAATAAATGTCAAACTTCGCCACCTGCCGCGGGCGATTGTTGAACACGATGCGAAGTTCGAGACACGGGTGAACTTTTTGGGCGTCACGGATATCGTTGCGCTCACCTTCTTTGCCTTAGCAGACTTCGTAACTGTGATATTGGGGATATGAACAATTTTTTGGTGTGCAGCTTATCCCGGGCCGCGTACTCTCCTGCCTTCAATGCCGAGCAAGAACTGTATGAGACGGAGGCGTTGGTGGAGACTGAAAACGTATTCTGCCCGCTAATAAAAGCGCGAGGCCCGGATTCTTCAGCTTGAATTTTGTCGAATACTTTACTTACATTTTTCCGGGTCTTCGATGTATTTTGTGATATACGAAATTCGTATGCTGTGCGCACTTCTCTTTCACTTGTTCGCGGGGCCGTTCAGAGAGCCACCTACATACTACGCAGTATCGCAGGACATAGAGTGTTCATTATGAGTCTTGAAGACTTTTGAAGATCAAAATTATCACTTGCGAGTGCACTTTCCATATCGCGACGTCACCACAACTTGTTGAGCAGATAAACTTATTTCAGCTGAATTTGGAACTCACAGCATCCATGGGTTACGAACAGAATACAGACTCTTTTGATGGTACAACTAAGAGAGTCTTAGTTTGCTGTGTTTTATTAATTTATTATCATTCTTAAACATATCCTGAGAGAATTTCGTCCTGTGTCAGGATAAAGCATTCTGAGATATGACTGTGAGCTACCAGGTTACAACCATAACAGCCCGACGGTGTTTGAGATTTCAGGAGCCGCTAAAAGTTTCAAAGGCTATTTCTCGTGGCAGCGATATTACAGCATCCGAGACCACGCACACTAGAGGTGGCAGCTCTCCCACATCACAACGAGCTTCGCCACCTAGATTCGAGTCTGCAAATTCGACTCAGGGTATGTACCACTGTGGCAGCACTGCCGTGGACTCACTAGAATTTAGATCTTACCTGTACAATTCTCTTAGATTGCTTAAAAAAATTGGATAGCATTTTGAAGCGTGATCCAAGCTATGGTACAAACCCTTGGTACTAACCTCTTCAATTGGAATCGTTTCTGCAGAGCCAGCCAGTCATGAGGCAGATTCTGTGCTGGATACGTCGGAGCTGAGCATGCATGCCCAGGGGTGGGCATATGAACTTCTCTCTGGGATTTGGCACCTCTTTACTACCCCAGGTGAAACCCTTGCACACCTGATTCCCTCACAAGCCTTCTCCAATTCAGTGTGGTGCGAAGTTGTGAAAAGCTGCGAAATTGGTCCCGGATGTGTGGGCCCTGGATGGGGACTAAGAAGGAAAATGAGGCAACCCTGTGACGGGTGCTGGATGTGTGGGCCCTGGATTGGGACTGAGAAGGAGAATGAGGCAACCCTGTGAGGGGTGCCGATGTGTGGGCTCTGGGGACTGAGAAAGAGAATGAGGCAACCCTGTGAGAGGTGCCGGATGTGTGGGCCCTGGGAGTCTGGTGCGGGCGCTGTGAGTGGGTGGCGCATGGGGTCTGGTGCGGGCGCTGTGAGTGGGTGGCGCATCATGTACATGCACCATAAGCTTTACTGCACTACGATTTGATCTGAATGTGTGTTTGAATTTCAGCTATGCATCAACTTTTGGGCAATGGATACCCTGCTAGATATCAGTCTGCAGAAGAAGTAGATCCGAAGATGCAAAGAGCTTCAGCCAGCATAAGGAAGCTTGCTCAGTCATCAGGTACAATTCTCTTTTAAGAAGAGCCCTCCTTGGTTGACTTGTTTTGAGGCCTTGCCGTCCACGCACGGTGGCACCTTGGCACACTGGCGTGGTGGGGGGCGCAGGGCCTTGGCGTCCACGGTGGCACCTTGGCACATTGGCGTGGTGGGGGTGGGGGGTGCAGGGCCTTGGCGTCCACGGTGGCTGCAACTGTGGCGTGGTGGGGCGCAGAGGCCTTGGCGTCACGGTGGCACCTTGGCACAGTGGCGTGGTGAGGCAAGGCGCAGGGACCTTGAAGCGTCCGCAGTGGCTTTGTGCTTTGTGGCGTGGTGGGGGTAGAAGGGCCTTGGCGTCCACGGTGGCACCTTGGCACGTGGCGTGGTGGGGGTGAGGCCTTGGCGTCCTGATGGCACCTGGCTTTGTGTGGCGCGTGGTGGGGCGCAGGACGCAGGCGTCCACGGTGGCACCTGTAACTGTGGCGTGGTGGGCGCAGGGCCTTGGCGTCCCACGGTGGCACCTTGGCACGTGGCGTGGTGGGGGCGCAGGGCCTTGGCGTCCACGGTGGCACCTTGGCACAGCCAGGCGTGGTGGGGGTGAAGGGCCTTGGCGTCACGGTGGCACCTTGGCTGTGGGGTGGTGGGGTGCAGGGCCTTGCCGTCCACGCACGGTGGCACCTTGGCACATTGGGGTGGTGGGGGGCGCAGGGCCTTGGCGTCCACGGTGGTACCTTGGCACATTGGGGTTGTGGGGGGTGCAGGGCCTTGGCGTCCACGGTGGCACCTTGGCACCTTGGCACCCTGCATCCAACCACCGTCCAGGTCTTAGCTTGTATGTATGTTGGCGTGCCACGTGGTATTGAGCAGCGTTATATGTTGTGGCGTTTTGGGCGCATTTGGATGCAGACTGCTGGAGCGATTATCAAGAGGGGGTCGTATGTGCCAGGAATACTGACCAATGGGATGCACTCAACCCTAACGGTAAATGATATATGTTGTATAGGGCAGGAAAGAA
>LGRX02005506.1:22173-55360 GCA_001247695.2 Cymbomonas tetramitiformis
TAGCGCCTCTCTGGCGAGCTCATGTCCCGCTGAGTCTTAGCGCCTCTCTGGCGAGCACATGTCCCATTAAATCTTAGCGCCTCTCTGGCGAGCTCTTCTCCCACTGAGTCTTAGCACCTCTCTGGCGAGCCTCTCTGGCGAGCTCTTCTCCCATTGAGTCTCAGCGCCTCTCTGGCGAGCTCTTCTCTCATTGAGTCTTAGCGCCTCTTTTGCGAGCTCTTCTCCCACTGAGTTGAGGTGGCTGATGGGATCCGGCTACTCCTATGGCAACTTATGGGCGGGTACTGCCTCTCTGCACTTGGTTGAGGTGAGGGTGCGCACAACTGCAGGCCGTCCGACATCGGCAACAACCCCCTCGCCAACAACCTTCCCGCCAACAACAGGTCAGAGACAGCTTATGCCCTAGTAGGGTGTGTCCCTACGGATGCAGTTGACCAGGGATGCGAGGAGTGGCCACGTCGCAATCTGCATAAAAGGCACGCCCCGCTCCATCAACCAAGGAGGCATCTGGTGCAGGATGACTGACCTCAGACAGTGGCATCCACCGTCCACCCTACTACGTTGCACCCTACCACTAATCATCCAGCCACCCTGCATCCAACCAAAGACCACCCCACTTGACGAGGAGCTCTTCCCCCACTAAGTCTTATAGCGCCTCCCTGGCGAGCTTCTGTCCCAGTGAGTCTTAGCGCCTCTCTGACGAGCTCATCTCCCACTGAGTTGAGGTGGCTGATGGGATCTGGCCACTCCTATGGCAACTTATGGGCGGGTACTGCCTCTCTGTGCTTGGCTGAGGTGAGGGTGCGCACGACTGCAGGCCTTCCGACATCGGCAACAACCCCCTCGCCAACAATCTCCTTGTCAACAACAGGTCAGAGACAGCGTATGCCGTTTCGTTTCCTCACTGCAGTGTTTGTATGCATGCGCTTACCTGGTCGGGGGTGCTTGCACTAACGTACAGAGCAACCGACCACTCAGCACCCTGCGACCCTGCATCCAACCACCCTTCATCCTATCACTAGTCCCCCCACATCCCCCCCCACGACCCTGCATCCAACTACCCTGCATCCAACCACCGTTCACCCAACTACGTCACACCCTAGCACTAATCATCCAACCACCCTGCATCCAACCACCGTCCAGGTCTTAGCTTGTATGTATGTTGGCGTGCCACGTGGTATTGAGCAGCGTTATATGTTGTGGCGTTTTGGGCGCATTTGGATGCAGACTGCTGGAGCGATTATCAAGAGGGGGTCGTATGTGCCAGGAATACTGACCAATGGGATGCACTCAACCCTAACGGTAAATGCTATATGTTGTATAGGGCAGGAAAGAAGTGACGTCCATAGCGCACAGAGATGACTGTGACAGACGTGCTGTGACACAGCCCTCTCAACTCACCGCATAGAAGCACTGGTGCTAAGAAAACCACTGCCGCAGTGTGACTTTCGTTGCAGACAGTGCCCGCGCCAGCAGGGAGGAACGCTGGGAGGGCTCTAAGATGTGTCTGCACTGACCAACGCAAGATGCCCTAGGTTGACTGTGCGCGCACCAGACGCCGCAGGTGGGCGGCATTTTGCAGCTAACGAGGACATGCTGTGTGGGCATGGCTGAGCTCAGGCGGCAATGATGTCACAACAGCTAACGGTGTGTTCAAGAACTTACTGCCGGAATCTGGCATCTCGTCAAGCACGCACACAGCGAGTTGGTGTGCCAACCAGGCGAAAGGCGACCCAGAGTGTGGTGCCTGGATAACGCACTGTATCCCAAAAACCGGCGACTCTGGCGATTCAACAAACTGGTGCATGGGCAAAAGCGATATGGACGCCTTGTGCCTTTGCACTACAGTGAGTGGTTACAACAGCGCGTGTGATTACTGGGACTGGACACAGGGCGGTCATATGGGTGGCGACTTGGTGTCATACGCTGTCGCTGCCTATGCAACCGGTTGCGATGCAGGTGAGTGATGGCAATGGCACTGAATGTTTATAGCGCCTCTCTGGCGAGCTCATGTCCACCTGAGTCTTAGCGCCTCTCTGGCGAGCACATGTCCCATGAATCTTAGCGCCTCTCTGGCGAGCTCTTCTCCCAGTGAGTCTTAGCGCCTCTCTGGCGAGCTCTTCTCTCACTGAGTTGAGGTGGCTGATGCGATTCGGCTACTCCTATGGCAACTTATGGGCGGGTACTGCCTCTCTGCACTTGGTTGAGGTGAGGGTGCGCACAACTGCAGGCCGTCCGACATCGGCAACAACCCCCTCGCCAACAACCTCCCCGCCAACAACCTCCCCGCCAACAACAGGTCAGAGACAGCTTATGCCGTTTCGTTTCCTCACTGTAGTGTCTGGCGAGCTCTTCTCCCACCGAGTCTTTATAGCGCCTCTCTGGCGAGTTCACGTCCCAGTGAGTCTTATAGCGCCTCTCTGGCGAGCTCATCTCCCACTGAGTCTTAGCGCCTCTCTGGCGAGCTCTTCTCCCACTGAGTCTTAGCACCTCTCTGGCGAGCTCTTCTCCCATGAAATCTTAGCGCCTCTCTGGCGAGCTCTTCTCTCACTGAGTTGAGGTGGCTGATGGGATTCGGCTACTCCTATGGCAACTTATGGGCGGGTACTGCCTCTCTGCACTTGGTTGAGGTGAGGGTGCGCACAACTGCAGGCCGTCCGACATCGGCAACAACCCCCTCGCCAACAACCTCCCCGCCAACAACCTCCCCGCCAACAACAGGTCAGAGACAGCTTATGCCGTTTCGTTTCCTCACTGTAGTGTCTGGCGAGCTCTTCTCCCACTGAGTCTTAGCGCCTCTCTGGCGAGTTCACGTCCCACTGAGTCTTATAGCGCCTCTCTGGCGAGCTCTTCTCCCATTGAGCCTTAGCGCCTCTCTGGTGAGCTTTTTTCCCACTGAGTTGAGGTGGCTGATGGGATCCGGCTACTTCTATGGCTATTTATGGGCGGGTACTGCCTCTCTGCGCTTGGCTGAGACGAGGGTGCGCACAACTGCAGGCCCAACCACCGCTAATCCAACCACCACTCCCCCAACCACGGTTACGCCGGTGACGTTGACAACTACTCGGACATATGACTTGGAGTCTTCCAGCAATATCGCTGCGAGCGCTACAGGGGCGTATGCGTTTGCGTCGGGGTCTCACCTAGCGCAGTGCGACAACAGTGGGGAAGGGGACGCCTCGAGTGGATCTTGGACGGGCATTCACTGCTTTCCGAACATCAACGACGGTATCGAGGGCAACGACAACTCATGGACCCCTGGATATGCATATACGGGCACGGGCGTGAGCGGGCACTATGTGGGCATCCGTTTTGCGAGCGCAAGCCAGGTACGGCGCGCGCTGGTGCTGAGTGCTGGGAGAGTGGATTGTCCCGCGAGCGTGGGCAGATCACGGCTCAACGGAGGGCACTTGCGAGGGCTTCCTCTTAAAGAAGGCGGGGTGTAGTGGAAGCAGCGATGGTTAGGGGAGTGCAGAAGTATGGAGGCTCGGAGGGTCACAGGGAGAGAGTCACAGCACAGTGGTGCTGGAGGGCCGGGACTGAGCATCACGCAGGGCGGGGTGATGAGATGCTAAACGGTGTGTGAGAACAATGCCGTGAAGAATTGTGAGGGGGCAGGTTGCGCTTGGTTGTTGACGGGCTAGAAGCGGGCGGAGTAAGGAGGGTTGGGGTTGGGGTGCGGGGGCGCGTTGTGGCAGGTGAGTGCTTTCCGCATCTCGAGAGACGCTAACGGCCCATACAAGGACGAGACGACTCGAATCGGGGGCAGCTACCAGTTTGAGTACACCACGACCAGCCAGCCGACGTACAGCACATATGACAGTGAGTGGATAGCCCTCGGAGATCCGGTGACGCGAAGCGATGCGGGGTATTATTACTATGTGCTGTCATCTTCGGTGGAGGCCACGGGGATCCGTGTGAAGCTTGAGTACGAGGGAAATGAGCCATGCATCGATGAGCTGCTGGTGCTGAGCGGGGGGGGGGCAACAACCCCCTCGCCAACAACCTCCTTGTCAACATCAGGTCAGAGACAGCGTATGCCGTTTCGTTTCCTCACTGCAGTGTTTGTATGCATGCGCTTACCTGGTCGGGGGTGCTTGCACTAACGTACAGAGCAACCGACCACTCAGCACCCTGCGACCCTGCATCCAACCACCCTTCATCCTATCACTAGTCCACCCACATCCCCCCCCACGACCCTGCATCCAACTACCCTGCATCCAACCACCGTTCACCCAACTACGTCACACCCTAGCACTAATCATCCAACCACCCTGCATCCAACCACCGTCCAGGTCTTAGCTTGTATGTATGTTGGCGTGCCACGTGGTATTGAGCAGCGTTATATGTTGTGGCGTTTTGGGCGCATTTGGATGCAGACTGCTGGAGCGATTATCAAGAGGGGGTCGTATGTGCCAGGAATACTGACCAATGGGATGCACTCAACCCTAACGGTAAATGCTATATGTTGTATAGGGCAGGAAAGAAGTGACGTCCATAGCGCACAGAGATGACTGTGACAGACGTGCTGTGACACAGCCCTCTCAACTCACCGCATAGAAGCACTGGTGCTAAGAAAACCACTGCCGCAGTGTGACTTTCGTTGCAGACAGTGCCCGCGCCAGCAGGGAGGAACGCTGGGAGGGCTCTAAGATGTGTCTGCACTGACCAACGCAAGATGCCCTAGGTTGACTGTGCGCGCACCAGACGCCGCAGGTGGGCGGCATTTTGCAGCTAACGAGGACATGCTGTGTGGGCATGGCTGAGCTCAGGCGGCAATGATGTCACAACAGCTAACGGTGTGTTCAAGAACTTACTGCCGGAATCTGGCATCTCGTCAAGCACGCACACAGCGAGTTGGTGTGCCAACCAGGCGAAAGGCGACCCAGAGTGTGGTGCCTGGATAACGCACTGTATCCCAAAAACCGGCGACTCTGGCGATTCAACGAACTGGTGCATGGGCAAAAGCGATATGGACGCCTTGTGCCTTTGCACTACAGTGAGTGGTTACAACAGCGCGTGTGATTACCGGGACTGGACACAGGGCGGTCATATGGGTGGCGACTTGGTGTCATACGCTGTCGCTGCCTATGCAACCGGTTGCGATGCAGGTGAGTGATGGCAATGGCACTGAATGTTTATAGCGCCTCTCTGGCGAGCTCATGTCCCGCTGAGTCTTAGCGCCTCTCTGGCGAGCTCATGTCCCACCGAGTCTTAGCGCCTCTCTGGCGAGCTCTTCTCCCATGAGTCTTAGCACCTCTCTGGCGAGCTCTTCTCCCACTGAGTCTTAGCGCCTCTCTGGCGAGCTCTTCTCCCACTGAGTCTTAGCGCCTCTCTGGCGAGCTCTTCTCCCAGTGAGTCTTAGCACCTCTCTGGCGAGCTCATCTCCCAGTGAGTCTTAGCGCCTCTCTGGCGAGCTCATCTCTCACTGAGTTGAGGTGGCTGATGCGATTCGGCTACTCCTATGGCAACTTATGGGCGGGTACTGCCTCTCTGCACTTGGTTGAGGTGAGGGTGCGCACAACTGCAGGCCGTCCGACATCGGCAACAACCCCCTCGCCAACAACCTCCCCGCCAACAACCTCCCCGCCAACAACAGGTCAGAGACAGCTTATGCCGTTTCGTTTCCTCACTGTAGTGTCTGGCGAGCTCTTCTCCCACCGAGTCTTTATAGCGCCTCTCTGGCGAGTTCACGTCCCACTGAGTCTTATAGCGCCTCTCTGGCGAGCTCTTCTCCCATTGAGTCTTAGCGCCTCTCTGGTGAGCTTTTTTCCCACTGAGTTGAGGTGGCTGATGGGATCCGGCTACTTCTATGGCTATTTATGGGCGGGTACTGCCTCTCTGCGCTTGGCTGAGACGAGGGTGCGCACAACTGCAGGCCCAACCACCGCTAATCCAACCACCACTCCCCCAACCACGGTTACGCCGGTGACGTTGACAACTACTCGGACATATGACTTGGAGTCTTCCAGCAATATCGCTGCGAGCGCTACAGGGGCGTATGCGTTTGCGTCGGGGGTCTCACCTAGCGCAGTGCGACAACAGTGGGGAAGGGGACGCCTCGAGTGGATCTTGGACGGGCATTCACTGCTTTCCGAACATCAACGACGGTATCGAGGGCAACGACAACTCATGGACCCCTGGATATGCATATACGGGCACGGGCGTGAGCGGGCACTATGTGGGCATCCGTTTTGCGAGCGCAAGCCAGGTACGGCGCGCGCTGGTGCTGAGTGCTGGGAGAGTGGATTGTCCCGCGAGCGTGGGCAGATCACGGCTCAACGGAGAGCACTTGCGAGGGCTTCCTCTTAAAGAAGGCGGGGTGTAGTGGAAGCAGCGATGGTTAGGGGAGTGCAGAAGTATGGAGGCTCGGAGGGTCACAGGGAGAGAGTCACAGCACAGTGGTGCTGGAGGGCCGGGACTGAGCATTACGCAGGGCGGGGTGATGAGATGCTAAACGGTGTGTGAGAACAATGCCGTGAAGAATTGTGAGGGGGCAGGTTGCGCTTGGTTGTTGACGGGCTAGAAGCGGGCGGAGTAAGGAGGGTTGGGGTTGGGGTGCGGGGGCGCGCTGTCGCAGGTGAGTGCTTTCCGCATCTCGAGAGACGCTAACGGCCCATACAAGGACGAGACGACTCGAATCGGGGGCAGCTACCAGTTTGAGTACACCACGACCAGCCAGCCGACGTACAGCACATATGACAGTGAGTGGATAGCCCTCGGAGATCCGGTGACGCGAAGCGATGCGGGGTATTATTACTATGTGCTGTCATCTTCGGTGGAGGCCACGGGGATCCGTGTGAAGCTTGAGTACGAGGGAAATGAGCCATGCATCGATGAGCTGCTGGTGCTGAGCGGGGGGGGGCAACAACCCCCTCGCCAACAACCTCCTTGTCAACATCAGGTCAGAGACAGCGTATGCCGTTTCGTTTCCTCACTGCAGTGTTTGTATGCATGCGCTTACCTGGTCGGGGGTGCTTGCACTAACGTACAGAGCAACCGACCACTCAGCACCCTGCGACCCTGCATCCAACCACCCTTCATCCTATCACTAGTCCCCCCACATCCCCCCCCACGACCCTGCATCCAACTACCCTGCATCCAACCACCGTTCACCCAACTACGTCACACCCTAGCACTGATCATCCAACCACCCTGCATCCAACCACCGTCCAGGTCTTAGCTTGTATGTATGTTGGCGTGCCACGTGGTATTGAGCAGCGTTATATGTTGTGGCGTTTTGGGCGCATTTGGATGCAGACTGCTGGAGCGATTATCAAGAGGGGGTCGTATGTGCCAGGAATACTGACCAATGGGATGCACTCAACCCTAACGGTAAATGCTATATGTTGTATAGGGCAGGAAAGAAGTGACGTCCATAGCGCAGAGAGATGACTGTGACAGACGTGCTGTGACACAGCCCTCTCAACTCACCGCATAGAAGCACTGGTGCTAAGAAAACCACTGCCGCAGTGTGACTTTCGTTGCAGACAGTGCCCGCGCCAGCAGGGAGGAACGCTGGGAGGGCTCTAAGATGTGTCTGCACTGACCAACGCAAGATGCCCTAGGTTGACTGTGCGCGCACCAGACGCCGCAGGTGGGCGGCATTTTGCAGCTAACGAGGACATGCTGTGTGGGCATGGCTGAGCTCAGGCGGCAATGATGTCACAACAGCTAACGGTGTGTTCAAGAACTTACTGCCGGAATCTGGCATCTCGTCAAGCACGCACACAGCGAGTTGGTGTGCCAACCAGGCGAAAGGCGACCCAGAGTGTGGTGCCTGGATAACGCACTGTATCCCAAAAACCGGCGACTCTGGCGATTCAACGAACTGGTGCATGGGCAAAAGCGATATGGACGCCTTGTGCCTTTGCACTACAGTGAGTGGTTACAACAGCGCGTGTGATTACCGGGACTGGACACAGGGCGGTCATATGGGTGGCGACTTGGTGTCATACGCTGTCGCTGCCTATGCAACCGGTTGCGATGCAGGTGAGTGATGGCAATGGCACTGAATGTTTATAGCGCCTCTCTGGCGAGCTCATGTCCCGCTGAGTCTTAGCGCCTCTCTGGCGAGCTCATGTCCCACTGAGTCTTAGCGCCTCTCTGGCGAGCTCTTCTCCCACTGAGTCTTAGCGCCTCTCTGGCGAGCTCTTCTCCCAGTGAGTCTTAGCACCTCTCTGGCGAGCTCATCTCCCAGTGAGTCTTAGCGCCTCTCTGGCGAGCTCATCTCTCACTGAGTTGAGGTGGCTGATGCGATTCGGCTACTCCTATGGCAACTTATGGGCGGGTACTGCCTCTCTGCACTTGGTTGAGGTGAGGGTGCGCACAACTGCAGGCCGTCCGACATCGGCAACAACCCCCTCGCCAACAACCTCCCCGCCAACAACCTCCCCGCCAACAACAGGTCAGAGACAGCTTATGCCGTTTCGTTTCCTCACTGTAGTGTCTGGCGAGCTCTTCTCCCACTGAGTCTTTATAGCGCCTCTCTGGCGAGCTCACGTCCCACTGAGTCTTATAGCGCCTCTCTGGCGAGCTCTTCTCCCATTGAGTCTTAGCGCCTCTCTGGCGAGCTCATGTCCCACTGAGTTGAGGTGGCTGATGGGATCCGGCTACTTCTATGGCTATTTATGGGCGGGTACTGCCTCTCTGCGCTTGGCTGAGACGAGGGTGCGCACAACTGCAGGCCCAACCACCGCTAATCCAACCACCACTCCCCCAACCACGGTTACGCCGGTGACGTTGACAACTACTCGGACATATGACTTGGAGTCTTCCAGCAATATCGCTGCGAGCGCTACAGGGGCGTATGCGTTTGCGTCGGGGTCTCACCTAGCGCAGTGCGACAACAGTGGGGAAGGGGACGCCTCGAGTGGATCTTGGACGGGCATTCACTGCTTTCCGAACATCAACGACGGTATCGAGGGCAACGACAACTCATGGACCCCTGGATATGCATATACGGGCACGGGCGTGAGCGGGCACTATGTGGGCATCCGTTTTGCGAGCGCAAGCCAGGTACGGCGCGCGCTGGTGCTGAGTGCTGGGAGAGTGGATTGTCCCGCGAGCGTGGGCAGATCACGGCTCAACGGAGGGCACTTGCGAGGGCTTCCTCTTAAAGAAGGCGGGGTGTAGTGGAAGCAGCGATGGTTAGGGGAGTGCAGAAGTATGGAGGCTCGGAGGGTCACAGGGAGAGAGTCACAGCACAGTGGTGCTGGAGGGCCGGGACTGAGCATTACGCAGGGCGGGGTGATGAGATGCTAAACGGTGTGTGAGAACAATGCCGTGAAGAATTGTGAGGGGGCAGGTTGCGCTTGGTTGTTGACGGGCTAGAAGCGGGCGGAGTAAGGAGGGTTGGGGTTGGGGTGCGGGGGCGCGCTGTCGCAGGTGAGTGCTTTCCGCATCTCGAGAGACGCTAACGGCCCATACAAGGACGAGACGACTCGAATCGGGGGCAGCTACCAGTTTGAGTACACCACGACCAGCCAGCCGACGTACAGCACATATGACAGTGAGTGGATAGCCCTCGGAGATCCGGTGACGCGAAGCGATGCGGGGTATTATTACTATGTGCTGTCATCTTCGGTGGAGGCCACGGGGATCCGTGTGAAGCTTGAGTACGAGGGAAATGAGCCATGCATCGATGAGCTGCTGGTGCTGAGCGGGGGGGGGGCAACAACCCCCTCGCCAACAACCTCCTTGTCAACATCAGGTCAGAGACAGCGTATGCCGTTTCGTTTCCTCACTGCAGTGTTTGTATGCATGCGCTTACCTGGTCGGGGGTGCTTGCACTAACGTACAGAGCAACCGACCACTCAGCACCCTGCGACCCTGCATCCAACCACCCTTCATCCTATCACTAGTCCCCCCACATCCCCCCCCACGACCCTGCATCCAACTACCCTGCATCCAACCACCGTTCACCCAACTACGTCACACCCTAGCACTGATCATCCAACCACCCTGCATCCAACCACCGTCCAGGTCTTAGCTTGTATGTATGTTGGCGTGCCACGTGGTATTGAGCAGCGTTATATGTTGTGGCGTTTTGGGCGCATTTGGATGCAGACTGCTGGAGCGATTATCAAGAGGGGGTCGTATGTGCCAGGAATACTGACCAATGGGATGCACTCAACCCTAACGGTAAATGCTATATGTTGTATAGGGCAGGAAAGAAGTGACGTCCATAGCGCACAGAGATGACTGTGACAGACGTGCTGTGACACAGCCCTCTCAACTCACCGCATAGAAGCACTGGTGCTAAGAAAACCACTGCCGCAGTGTGACTTTCGTTGCAGACAGTGCCCGCGCCAGCAGGGAGGAACGCTGGGAGGGCTCTAAGATGTGTCTGCACTGACCAACGCAAGATGCCCTAGGTTGACTGTGCGCGCACCAGACGCCGCAGGTGGGCGGCATTTTGCAGCTAACGAGGACATGCTGTGTGGGCATGGCTGAGCTCAGGCGGCAATGATGTCACAACAGCTAACGGTGTGTTCAAGAACTTACTGCCGGAATCTGGCATCTCGTCAAGCACGCACACAGCGAGTTGGTGTGCCAACCAGGCGAAAGGCGACCCAGAGTGTGGTGCCTGGATAACGCACTGTATCCCAAAAACCGGCGACTCTGGCGATTCAACGAACTGGTGCATGGGCAAAAGCGATATGGACGCCTTGTGCCTTTGCACTACAGTGAGTGGTTACAACAGCGCGTGTGATTACCGGGACTGGACACAGGGCGGTCATATGGGTGGCGACTTGGTGTCATACGCTGTCGCTGCCTATGCAACCGGTTGCGATGCAGGTGAGTGATGGCAATGGCACTGAATGTTTATAGCGCCTCTCTGGCGAGCTCATGTCCCGCTGAGTCTTAGCGCCTCTCTGGCGAGCTCATCTCCCACTGAGTCTTAGGCCCGTCGTTAGTCCTGGTTTGGGAATTTCGACGACATGTCGGTCTGTCGCGTTTTTGATCACGGCGATTTGATTGGTTGAAAAATTCTGAAAAGCGACATGCCGACATGCGACAGGGTCGACATGATCTTTTTGGGGTCGACATGATCTCTGCATGTCTTCGAAAACGAAAGATCATGTCGGCCCCAAAAAGATCATGTCGACCCATTTTGTCTCCTTTTTGTCGTCCTATGTCGCGTTAATTTAAAATCTATCGTTAGATCAAAACTTTTTTAAGGGCGCACAGGCATTTAATGTCGCGGATGTCGGGCATGTCGGTTTTCGGGTTCCACGTCGGCAAAAAGACATGACCACGTAGGCAAAAAGACAAGCGACTTGACCTAGTTTACACTGTGAAAACCTAGTGCAGCAGGGTAGATTAGTGAGGAGATTAACAATTAATCGCGATATATTAGATGGAAATAATTTTTACTAGAAGGTATTATGAACGTTAGGAAGCATCTCCGCACAGATTCGGTGACTGGAAGCAGATTCCAGATTCTCCGCTTCGTGTGGCGGAAGCGGGAAACCGCATCCGCAAAACGGCATTCCCTTCGGTATCCTACCGAAGGGAAGGGTGAGAAATACTAATAACAACATCTGAAATATATTTCACGTTGTTGTATGTGCGCATCTGTGTTTCATTTGGTCATTTGATTCACACGCTTCGAGCCCCGCGGCGGAAACGTGGACGCGGTTGACATTCGCGTTTCCGCTAAAGGTGACAGTGCACTGTCGGCTCAGAATTAGTTTCCTATGCTCATATGATATGCGTGATATGCTCATGCTGTGCAATATGAGTCCCTGCTGGGCGTGAGTCGAGATGGCTGGCTCGAATCACGTCCATTACCCCCCCTCACAAGAACCGTCCAGCATGCTAAATGCTGGACGGATCTTGCTCGCGCAAAAAATATGTTGTTCCTAACACTTATGAGAACTCATATGCATAGTTATGCTGTGTTTGGTATACGTTAGTATACCGAACACAACAGCCGCTGGATAGCGACTTACGGGGTACGGTCAACTTTCTCACTGTATTCACGTTTAAGCTTGCATGCAATTGTTTTCCCGTTGCCACGACAACAGGTGTTGGGCAGCATGTCGGTTTTCCCCAAAAATTTCATCGTTAGTCCTGGTCACGCGACAGCGACATCCGACACGACACGACGACATGCCGACATCGCGACAAAGTTCCCAAACCAGGACTAACGACGGGCCTTAGCGCCTCTCTGGCGAGCTCATGTCCCGCTGAGTCTTAGCGCCTCTCTGGCGAGCTCTTCTCCCAGTGAGTCTTAGCGCCTCTCTGGCGAGCTCATCTGCCACTGAGTCTTAGCGCCTCTCTGGCGAGCTCATCTCTCACTGAGTTGAGGTGGCTGATGGGATTCGGCTACTCCTATGGCAACTTATGGGCGGGTACTGCCTCTCTGCACTTGGTTGAGGTGAGGGTGCGCACAACTGCAGGCCGTCCGACATCGGCAACAACCTCCCCGCCATCAACCTCCCCGCCAACAACAGGTCAGAGACAGCTTATGCCGTTTCGTTTCCTCACTGTAGTGTCTGGCGAGCTCTTCTCCCACTGAGTCTTTATAGCGCCTCTCTGGCGAGTTCACTCTTCAAGAGCAGCAACATTCACACTCCTGCGAGTGGAGACCGCAAGAGTAGAGATTTCAGTCTGACTAGTGTTCCAGATTTGTTCACCCACCCACCCACACCTGGGAGAAGGGAAGGGGAGAGAGGGTAACCCTTAGGTAGGGGTCAGGAGTCCCCAGGCTTGGGCCTACCTTGACCCCTCCAGGGACCACATATGCCTGTCAAGTCTGACATACACCACCTAGGAACTAGAATGCTAGCTGTGCACCAAATTTAACATTTGCAAACAAAATCTCCTTTGTTCAAATTGTGTTTGGCATCGGTGTGTCACCCTGGCAATAACCGGAAATTGTTGTGATTGCCAGACGTAACTGCCGCTCTAATAGAACCCCTCCCCTCTTCCCCTTCGCGAAGTCCGACTCGGAGCGAAATGGGGCTGCCTGAGGAGATGTACTGAAAGGGCGCCAGGCTGTAGTTTTAAGGAATTTCAGCGTGGTGATGACAGGACACACCGGTGATCGCTATATCGCATACTCGCTTTTTGAGGAGTACCACCCTACCGATGGCAGCCAGATCTGGGACACCACGCAGGAGGTGAAGGGTGTCAATTTCAATAGCGACTCTCACTACCTGATCTGGGGTCAGACCACTGCTACAGCATTTGGCGCCTTGGAGTGGTACTACACCTATACGTCGGAGCGTGGATGCACTGTCAGGCTTTTTGGCACCAACAGCTTGACCGACGCTACTGCCGTGGCCAGCAGCTCTAACCTGCCCATCAACTGGCAGCCGGTAGTGGACAGCATGGAGACGCGAGCCTCCGCGATGGGCTCATATACAGCAGACAACGTGGAACGGAGCGCGCAGTACGGTGGCGAGTCGTATGTGTACTGGAAGCTGGAATGGGTTGCCAACACAGCTGGCCATGGGCCACTTTATGGAAAGGTCGAGGTCAAGACAGGTACAGTATCGCCAAGTGTATCACCGACCGTGGGAGATGTTGGTGTGTTGCTTGCCGTATCAGCTTTGGCAGTAGTTGTGACTTGAGCCCGGTCCGCTCATGAGGTCTTAGTAGTGCTGTGCGTTCTCATGGTGAAAGTGATGCCACCGAGGTGCGCACTGGCGCCCCACACCTGGGGTTGCACAGGAACGAGGGGTGTGAGGTGTGGGGGATAAGTTGTTATTTTGTTTCGGCCACACTGACTGATGATTTTGATTGGGATTTGTCTTTCAAGCAGGGTCCCCAGGGTCCCCGACCCACACCCTGACAACCTCCACCCCGACAACCATCGCCCAAACCGCAACCACCGCCCCAACCACAATCACCCCCACCACAACCACCCCAACCTCAGCGCCAAGCTTAGGAAGTGGCTGTGCGGACGGCTCGGAAGACGTCATTTTCGTGAGCGGCGAGGTTGTTGGTTGCAGAGGTCAGTGGACGAGTCCGGGGATAGCCAATGGTGGAGTTCTTTGCGGAGCTGGTTGGGGCGCTTGCGAAAGTGCGTCTGTCGTGGAAGGCAAGGGGGTAACCTCCGGTCTGTGCAACTGTGGCGCTGGAATGTCCGGCACCGTGTTCTACGCCACTCTCCAGTCCAGCAATGGGTGGCACAGTTGCGAAGACTCCGGCACCAACGATATTTGGGGATGCGGCTGCAACGGCCCAAACGAAGAAGATAGAGATTGCGGCGTGTTGCCCTTTCTTCTAGATGATAATTGGGAGTCCTGGATCGGTTTAATCACTGGAAACGAAGAGCTCGAAAATATGTACAACACAGATCCGAACTACGGCGGAGTCATGTGCTGCCACGGGTCCCCAGGGTCCCCGACCCACACCCCGACAACCTCCACCGCGACAACCTCCACCCCGACAACCACCACCCAAACCACAACCACCGCCCCAACCACAACCGCCCCAACCACAACCACCCCAGCCTCAGCGCCAAGCTCAGGTGATTGATCACACACGCCTCAAATTTATGTCCGCAGACCTGAAGATGATTTGTGTGCTGACTTGGGTTTGTGCATTATGTTTGAGAAAATAGGTCAGGCAGGAACACGTCCCACCTAACCCTTCATCCTATTACTAGTCCACCCACACCCCCCCCCACGACCCTGCATCCAACCACCCTGCATCCAACCACCGTTCACCCAACTACGTCACACCCTAGCACTAATCATCCAACCACCCTGCATTCAACCACCGTCCAGGTCTTAGCTTGTATGTATGTTGGCGTGCCACGTGGTATTGAGCAGCGTTATATGTTGTGGCGTTTTGGGCGCATTTGGATGCAGACTGCTGGAGCGATTATCAAGAGGGGGTCGTATGTGCCAGGAATACTGACCAATGGGATGCACTCAACCCTAACGGTAAATGCTATATGTTGTATAGGGCAGGAAAGAAGTGACGTCCATAGCGCAGAGAGATGACTGTGACAGACGTGCTGTGACACAGCCCTCTCAACTCACCGCATAGAAGCACTGGTGCTAAGAAAACCACTGCCGCAGTGTGACTTTCGTTGCAGACAGTGCCCGCGCCAGCAGGGAGGAACGCTGGGAGGGCTCTAAGATGTGTCTGCACTGACCAACGCAAGATGCCCTAGGTTGACTGTGCGCGCACCAGACGCCGCAGGTGGGCGGCATTTTGCAGCTAACGAGGACATGCTGTGTGGGCATGGCTGAGCTCAGGCGGCAATGATGTCACAACAGCTAACGGTGTGTTCAAGAACTTACTGCCGGAATCTGGCATCTCGTCAAGCACGCACACAGCGAGTTGGTGTGCCAACCAGGCGAAAGGCGACCCAGAGTGTGGTGCCTGGATAACGCACTGTATCCCAAAAACCGGCGACTCTGGCGATTCAACGAACTGGTGCATGGGCAAAAGCGATATGGACGCCTTGTGCCTTTGCACTACAGTGAGTGGTTACAACAGCGCGTGTGATTACCGGGACTGGACACAGGGCGGTCATATGGGTGGCGACTTGGTGTCATACGCTGTCGCTGCCTATGCAACCGGTTGCGATGCAGGTGAGTGATGGCAATGGCACTGAATGTTTATAGCGCCTCTCTGGCGAGCTCATGTCCCGCTGAGTCTTAGCGCCTCTCTGGCGAGCTCATGTCCCACTGAGTCTTAGCGCCTCTCTGGCGAGCTCTTCTCCCACTGAGTCTTAGCGCCTCTCTGGCGAGCTCTTCTCCCATTGAGTCTTAGCGCCTCTCTGGCGAGCTCATGTCCCACTGAGTTGAGGTGGCTGATGGGATCCGGCTACTTCTATGGCTATTTATGGGCGGGTACTGCCTCTCTGCGCTTGGCTGAGACGAGGGTGCGCACAACTGCAGGCCCAACCACCGCTAATCCAACCACCACTCCCCCAACCACGGTTACGCCGGTGACGTTGACAACTACTCGGACATATGACTTGGAGTCTTCCAGCAATATCGCTGCGAGCGCTACAGGGGCGTATGCGTTTGCGTCGGGGTCTCACGTAGTACAGTGCAACCCCAGTGGGGAAGGGGACGCCTCGAGTGGATCTTGGACGGGCATTCACTGCTTTCCGAACATCAACGACGGTATCGAGGGCAACGACAACTCATGGACCCCTGGATATGCATATACGGGCACGGGCGTGAGCGGGCACTATGTGGGCATCCGTTTTGCGAGCGCAAGCCAGGTACGGCGCGCGCTGGTGCTGAGTGCTGGGAGAGTGGATTGTCCCGCGAGCGTGGGCAGATCACGGCTCACGGAGGGCACTTGCGAGGGCTTCCTCTTAAAGAAGGCGGGGTGTAGTGGAAGCAGCGATGGTTAGGGGAGTGCAGAAGTATGGAGGCTCGGAGGGTCACAGGGAGAGAGTCACAGCACAGTGGTGCTGGAGGGCCGGGACTGAGCATTACGCAGGGCGGGGTGATGAGATGCTAAACGGTGTGTGAGAACAATGCCGTGAAGAATTGTGAGGGGGCAGGTTGCGCTTGGTTGTTGACGGGCTAGAAGCGGGCGGAGTAAGGAGGGTTGGGGTTGGGGTGCGGGGGCGCGTTGTGGCAGGTGAGTGCTTTCCGCATCTCGAGAGACGCTAACGGCCCATACAAGGACGAGACGACTCGAATCGGGGGCAGCTACCAGTTTGAGTACACCACGACCAGCCAGCCGACGTACAGCACATATGACAGTGAGTGGATAGCCCTCGGAGATCCGGTGACGCGAAGCGATGCGGGGTATTATTACTATGTGCTGTCATCTTCGGTGGAGGCCACGGGGATCCGTGTGAAGCTTGAGTACGAGGGAAATGAGCCATGCATCGATGAGCTGCTGGTGCTGAGCGGGGGGGGGATTCTGACGAGTGCCCCGACTGCCGTCACGGCGTCACCGACGGCGTCACCCTCTGTATCACCGACGGCGGCGCCCTCTGTGACGGCGACACCAAAATACTGGTGGGATGCGTCGGATTATTCAGATCATGAAACGCCCTTGGTCAATAAGGGCTCTGCTGGTCAGACCTATTCTCTCACCGGCTCAAACTTGGTGGCTGGCGCCACCATCAACGGCAGGAATACGGTCGGGGTTCAAGAGTCGTCTTCCTATGGCTTGCACGTCAGTCTCAGTGGTAATACAATTGACCGCCCACATATCTTCATGGTGTACTCCCCGCGCCACGACCTTCACGGAGGTTCTCGCATCATTTTCCGAGAGCAGAACAACGGTTACAACATTGGTTGTTATGGATCGAGCTCGGACGAATTCCGGAGCTCAGCAAGCTCAGGCGCTATCAACGGCGCTGTCAATGGCGGATGTTTACAAGCCACGGTTTACATTATTGATGCTTACTTGCCGCCGTCAAGCACTGACATCGGACTACTTTCTGTTGCTGGTGGCATCGGGACTGGACCTGACGAATATGCCAGGTTTTCAATCGAAACAGACTCTCGTACGACTCTGAGCACCATCAACGTAGGTGGCACCATGTATGGCTCGGGCCACGCAAGTGCGATTAATTTGGCGGAATTGATCATCTATGATACCGCAGAAACTTACAATCCACTCACAAACCGAGCAGCCATTCTTCAATACCTGCTAGATAAATGGGACCCCCCG
The DNA here is from genome assembly GCA_001247695.2 of Cymbomonas tetramitiformis. Taxonomy (NCBI): domain Eukaryota; kingdom Viridiplantae; phylum Chlorophyta; class Pyramimonadophyceae; order Pyramimonadales; family Pyramimonadaceae; genus Cymbomonas; species Cymbomonas tetramitiformis. Next base: position 39,790 of record LGRX02005506.1, read on the forward strand.
TCCGGTGCCCCCACCTCTCCTCCCACTGCTAGTCCGACAACCACTGTCCATCCAACCACCACTCCCCCAACCACGGTTACGCCGGTGACGTTGACAACTACTCGGACATATGACCTGGAGTCTTCCAGCAATATCGCTGCGAGCGCTACAGGGGCGTATGCGTTTGCGTCGGGGTCTCACCTAGCGCAGTGCGACAACAGTGGGGAAGGGGACGCCTCGAGTGGATCTTGGACGGGCATTCACTGCTTTCCGAACATCAACGACGGTATCGAGGGCAACGACAACTCATGGACCCCTGGATATGCATATACGGGCACGGGCGTGAGCGGGCACTATGTGGGCATCCGTTTTGCGAGCGCAAGCCAGGTACGGCGCGCGCTGGTGCTGAGTGCTGGGAGAGTGGATTGTCCCGCGAGCGTGGGCAGATCACGGCTCACGGAGGGCACTTGCGAGGGCTTCCTCTTAAAGAAGGCGGGGTGTAGTGGAAGCAGCGATGGTTAGGGGAGTGCAGAAGTATGGAGGCTCGGAGGGTCACAGGGAGAGAGTCACAGCACAGTGGTGCTGGAGGGCCGGGACTGAGCATTACGCAGGGCGGGTGATGAGATGCTAAACGGTGTGTGAGAACAATGCCGTGAAGAATTGTGAGGGGGCAGGTTGCGCTTGGTTGTTGACGGGCTAGAAGCGGGCGGAGTAAGGAGGGTTGGGGTTGGGGTGCGGGGGCGCGCTGTCGCAGGTGAGTGCTTTCCGCATCTCGAGAGACGCTAACGGCCCATACAAGGACGAGACGACTCGAATCGGGGGCAGCTACCAGTTTGAGTACACCACGACCAGCCAGCCGACGTACAGCACATATGACAGTGAGTGGATAGCCCTCGGAGATCCGGTGACGCGAAGCGATGCGGGGTATTATTACTATGTGCTGTCATCTTCGGTGGAGGCCACGGGGATCCGTGTGAAGCTTGAGTACGAGGGAAATGAGCCATGCATCGATGAGCTGCTGGTGCTGAGCGGGGGGGGGGCAACAACCCCCTCGCCAACAACCTCCTTGTCAACATCAGGTCAGAGACAGCGTATGCCGTTTCGTTTCCTCACTGCAGTGTTTGTATGCATGCGCTTACCTGGTCGGGGGTGCTTGCACTAACGTACAGAGCAACCGACCACTCAGCACCCTGCGACCCTGCATCCAACCACCCTTCATCCTATCACTAGTCCCCCCACATCCCCCCCCACGACCCTGCATCCAACTACCCTGCATCCAACCACCGTTCACCCAACTACGTCACACCCTAGCACTGATCATCCAACCACCCTGCATCCAACCACCGTCCAGGTCTTAGCTTGTATGTATGTTGGCGTGCCACGTGGTATTGAGCAGCGTTATATGTTGTGGCGTTTTGGGCGCATTTGGATGCAGACTGCTGGAGCGATTATCAAGAGGGGGTCGTATGTGCCAGGAATACTGACCAATGGGATGCACTCAACCCTAACGGTAAATGCTATATGTTGTATAGGGCAGGAAAGAAGTGACGTCCATAGCGCACAGAGATGACTGTGACAGACGTGCTGTGACACAGCCCTCTCAACTCACCGCATAGAAGCACTGGTGCTAAGAAAACCACTGCCGCAGTGTGACTTTCGTTGCAGACAGTGCCCGCGCCAGCAGGGAGGAACGCTGGGAGGGCTCTAAGATGTGTCTGCACTGACCAACGCAAGATGCCCTAGGTTGACTGTGCGCGCACCAGACGCCGCAGGTGGGCGGCATTTTGCAGCTAACGAGGACATGCTGTGTGGGCATGGCTGAGCTCAGGCGGCAATGATGTCACAACAGCTAACGGTGTGTTCAAGAACTTACTGCCGGAATCTGGCATCTCGTCAAGCACGCACACAGCGAGTTGGTGTGCCAACCAGGCGAAAGGCGACCCAGAGTGTGGTGCCTGGATAACGCACTGTATCCCAAAAACCGGCGACTCTGGCGATTCAACGAACTGGTGCATGGGCAAAAGCGATATGGACGCCTTGTGCCTTTGCACTACAGTGAGTGGTTACAACAGCGCGTGTGATTACCGGGACTGGACACAGGGCGGTCATATGGGTGGCGACTTGGTGTCATACGCTGTCGCTGCCTATGCAACCGGTTGCGATGCAGGTGAGTGATGGCAATGGCACTGAATGTTTATAGCGCCTCTCTGGCGAGCTCATGTCCCGCTGAGTCTTAGCGCCTCTCTGGCGAGCTCATCTCCCACTGAGTCTTAGGCCCGTCGTTAGTCCTGGTTTGGGAATTTCGACGACATGTCGGTCTGTCGCGTTTTTGATCACGGCGATTTGATTGGTTGAAAAATTCTGAAAAGCGACATGCCGACATGCGACAGGGTCGACATGATCTTTTTGGGGTCGACATGATCTCTGCATGTCTTCGAAAACGAAAGATCATGTCGGCCCCAAAAAGATCATGTCGACCCATTTTGTCTCCTTTTTGTCGTCCTATGTCGCGTTAATTTAAAATCTATCGTTAGATCAAAACTTTTTTAAGGGCGCACAGGCATTTAATGTCGCGGATGTCGGGCATGTCGGTTTTCGGGTTCCACGTCGGCAAAAAGACATGACCACGTAGGCAAAAAGACAAGCGACTTGACCTAGTTTACACTGTGAAAACCTAGTGCAGCAGGGTAGACTAGTGAGGAGATTAACAATTAATCGCGATATATTAGATGGAAATAATTTTTACTAGAAGGTATTATGAACGTTAGGAAGCATCTCCGCACAGATTCGGTGACTGGAAGCAGATTCCAGATTCTCCGCTTCGTGTGGCGGAAGCGGGAAACCGCATCCGCAAAACGGCATTCCCTTCGGTATCCTACCGAAGGGAAGGGTGAGAAATACTAATAACAACATCTGAAATATATTTCACGTTGTTGTATGTGCGCATCTGTGTTTCATTTGGTCATTTGATTCACACGCTTCGAGCCCCGCGGCGGAAACGTGGACGCGGTTGACATTCGCGTTTCCGCTAAAGGTGACAGTGCACTGTCAGATGCTCAGAATTAGTTTCCTATGCTCATATGATATGCGTGATATGCTCATGCTGTGCAATATGAGTCCCTGCTGGGCGTGAGTCGAGATGGCTGGCTCGAATCACGTCCATTACCCCCCCTCACAAGAACCGTCCAGCATGCTAAATGCTGGACGGATCTTGCTCGCGCAAAAAATATGTTGTTCCTAACACTTATGAGAACTCATATGCATAGTTATGCTGTGTTTGGTATACGTTAGTATACCGAACACAACAGCCGCTGGATAGCGACTTACGGGGTACGGTCAACTTTCTCACTGTATTCACGTTTAAGCTTGCATGCAATTGTTTTTCCCGTTGGCACGACGCCACGTCGGACGCCACGTAGATGGGAAATGTTGGGCAGCATGTCGGTTTTCCCCAAAAATTTCATCGTTAGTCCTGGTCACGCGACAGCGACATCCGACACGACACGACGACATGCCGACATCGCGACAAAGTTCCCAAACCAGGACTAACGACGGGCCTTAGCGCCTCTCTGGCGAGCTCATGTCCCGCTGAGTCTTAGCGCCTCTCTGGCGAGCTCTTCTCCCAGTGAGTCTTAGCACCTCTCTGGCGAGCTCATCTCCCACTGAGTCTTAGCGCCTCTCTGGCGAGCTCATCTCTCACTGAGTTGAGGTGGCTGATGCGATTCGGCTACTCCTATGGCAACTTATGGGCGGGTACTGCCTCTCTGCACTTGGTTGAGGTGAGGGTGCGCACAACTGCAGGCCGTCCGACATCGGCAACAACCCCCTCGCCAACAACCCCCTCGCCAACAACCTCCCCGCCAACAACAGGTCAGAGACAGCTTATGCCGTTTCGTTTCCTCACTGTAGTGTCTGGCGAGCTCTTCTCCCACTGAGTCTTTATAGCGCCTCTCTGGCGAGTTCACGTCCCACTGAGTCTTATAGCGCCTCTCTGGCGAGCTCTTCTCCCATTGAGTCTTAGCGCCTCTCTGGTGAGCTTTTTTCCCACTGAGTTGAGGTGGCTGATGGGATCCGGCTACTTCTATGGCTATTTATGGGCGGGTACTGCCTCTCTGCGCTTGGCTGAGACGAGGGTGCGCACAACTGCAGGCCCAACCACCGCTAATCCAACCACCACTCCCCCAACCACGGTTACGCCGGTGACGTTGACAACTACTCGGACATATGACTTGGAGTCTTCCAGCAATATCGCTGCGAGCGCTACAGGGGCGTATGCGTTTGCGTCGGGGTCTCACCTAGCGCAGTGCGACAACAGTGGGGAAGGGGACGCCTCGAGTGGATCTTGGACGGGCATTCACTGCTTTCCGAACATCAACGACGGTATCGAGGGCAACGACAACTCATGGACCCCTGGATATGCATATACGGGCACGGGCGTGAGCGGGCACTATGTGGGCATCCGTTTTGCGAGCGCAAGCCAGGTACGGCGCGCGCTGGTGCTGAGTGCTGGGAGAGTGGATTGTCCCGCGAGCGTGGGCAGATCACGGCTCAACGGAGAGCACTTGCGAGGGCTTCCTCTTAAAGAAGGCGGGGTGTAGTGGAAGCAGCGATGGTTAGGGGAGTGCAGAAGTATGGAGGCTCGGAGGGTCACAGGGAGAGAGTCACAGCACAGTGGTGCTGGAGGGCCGGGACTGAGCATTACGCAGGGCGGGGTGATGAGATGCTAAACGGTGTGTGAGAACAATGCCGTGAAGAATTGTGAGGGGGCAGGTTGCGCTTGGTTGTTGACGGGCTAGAAGCGGGCGGAGTAAGGAGGGTTGGGGTTGGGGTGCGGGGGCGCGCTGTCGCAGGTGAGTGCTTTCCGCATCTCGAGAGACGCTAACGGCCCATACAAGGACGAGACGACTCGAATCGGGGGCAGCTACCAGTTTGAGTACACCACGACCAGCCAGCCGACGTACAGCACATATGACAGTGAGTGGATAGCCCTCGGAGATCCGGTGACGCGAAGCGATGCGGGGTATTATTACTATGTGCTGTCATCTTCGGTGGAGGCCACGGGGATCCGTGTGAAGCTTGAGTACGAGGGAAATGAGCCATGCATCGATGAGCTGCTGGTGCTGAGCGGGGGGGGGGCAACAACCCCCTCGCCAACAACCTCCTTGTCAACATCAGGTCAGAGACAGCGTATGCCGTTTCGTTTCCTCACTGCAGTGTTTGTATGCATGCGCTTACCTGGTCGGGGGTGCTTGCACTAACGTACAGAGCAACCGACCACTCAGCACCCTGCGACCCTGCATCCAACCACCCTTCATCCTATCACTAGTCCACCCACATCCCCCCCCACGACCCTGCATCCAACTACCCTGCATCCAACCACCGTTCACCCAACTACGTCACACCCTAGCACTAATCATCCAACCACCCTGCATCCAACCACCGTCCAGGTCTTAGCTTGTATGTATGTTGGCGTGCCACGTGGTATTGAGCAGCGTTATATGTTGTGGCGTTTTGGGCGCATTTGGATGCAGACTGCTGGAGCGATTATCAAGAGGGGGTCGTATGTGCCAGGAATACTGACCAATGGGATGCACTCAACCCTAACGGTAAATGCTATATGTTGTATAGGGCAGGAAAGAAGTGACGTCCATAGCGCACAGAGATGACTGTGACAGACGTGCTGTGACACAGCCCTCTCAACTCACCGCATAGAAGCACTGGTGCTAAGAAAACCACTGCCGCAGTGTGACTTTCGTTGCAGACAGTGCCCGCGCCAGCAGGGAGGAACGCTGGGAGGGCTCTAAGATGTGTCTGCACTGACCAACGCAAGATGCCCTAGGTTGACTGTGCGCGCACCAGACGCCGCAGGTGGGCGGCATTTTGCAGCTAACGAGGACATGCTGTGTGGGCATGGCTGAGCTCAGGCGGCAATGATGTCACAACAGCTAACGGTGTGTTCAAGAACTTACTGCCGGAATCTGGCATCTCGTCAAGCACGCACACAGCGAGTTGGTGTGCCAACCAGGCGAAAGGCGACCCAGAGTGTGGTGCCTGGATAACGCACTGTATCCCAAAAACCGGCGACTCTGGCGATTCAACGAACTGGTGCATGGGCAAAAGCGATATGGACGCCTTGTGCCTTTGCACTACAGTGAGTGGTTACAACAGCGCGTGTGATTACCGGGACTGGACACAGGGCGGTCATATGGGTGGCGACTTGGTGTCATACGCTGTCGCTGCCTATGCAACCGGTTGCGATGCAGGTGAGTGATGGCAATGGCACTGAATGTTTATAGCGCCTCTCTGGCGAGCTCATATGCCACCGAGTCTTAGCGCCTCTCTGGCGAGTTCACGTCCCGCCGAGTCTTAGCGCCTCTCTGGCGAGCTCTTCTCCCATGAAATCTTAGCACCTCTCTGGCGAGCTCTTCTCCCACTGAGTCTTAGCGCCTCTCTGGCGAGCTCTTCTCCCACTGAGTCTTAGCGCCTCTCTGGCGAGCTCTTCTCCCAGTGAGTCTTAGCACCTCTCTGGCGAGCTCATCTCCCAGTGAGTCTTAGCGCCTCTCTGGCGAGCTCATCTCTCACTGAGTTGAGGTGGCTGATGCGATTCGGCTACTCCTATGGCAACTTATGGGCGGGTACTGCCTCTCTGCACTTGGTTGAGGTGAGGGTGCGCACAACTGCAGGCCGTCCGACATCGGCAACAACCTCCCCGCCATCAACCTCCCCGCCAACAACAGGTCAGAGACAGCTTATGCCGTTTCGTTTCCTCACTGTAGTGTCTGGCGAGCTCTTCTCCCACTGAGTCTTTATAGCGCCTCTCTGGCGAGTTCACTCTTCAAGAGCAGCAACATTCACACTCCTGCGAGTGGAGACCGCAAGAGTAGAGATTTCAGTCTGACTAGTGTTCCAGATTTGTTCACCCACCCACCTACACCTGGGAGAAGGGAAGGGGAGAGAGGGTAACCCTTAGGTAGGGGTCAGGAGTCCCCAGGCTTGGGCCTACCTTGACCCCTCCAGGGACCACATATGCCTGTCAAGTCTGACATACACCACCTAGGAACTAGAATGCTAGCTGTGAACCAAATTTAACATTTGCAAACAAAATCTCCTTTGTTCAAATTGTGTTTGGCATCGGTGTGTCACCCTGGCAATAACCGGAAATTGTTGTGATTGCCAGACGTAACTGCCTCTCTATTAGAACCCCTCCCCTCTTCCCCTTCGCGAAGTCCGACTCGGAGCGAAATGGGGCTGCCTGAGGAGATGTACTGAAAGGGCGCCAGGCTGTAGTTTTAAGGAATTTCAGCGTGGTGATGACAGGACACACCGGTGATCGCTATATCGCATACTCGCTTTTTGAGGAGTACCACCCTACCGATGGCAGCCAGATCTGGGACACCACGCAGGAGGTGAAGGGTGTCAATTTCAATAGCGACTCTCACTACCTGATCTGGGGTCAGACCACTGCTACAGCATTTGGCGCCTTGGAGTGGTACTACACCTATACGTCGGAGCGTGGATGCACTGTCAGGCTTTTTGGCACCAACAGCTTGACCGACGCTACTGCCGTGGCCAGCAGCTCTAACCTGCCCATCAACTGGCAGCCGGTAGTGGACAGCATGGAGACGCGAGCCTCCGCGATGGGCTCATATACAGCAGACAACGTGGAACGGAGCGCGCAGTACGGTGGCGAGTCGTATGTGTACTGGAAGCTGGAATGGGTTGCCAACACAGCTGGCCATGGGCCACTTTATGGAAAGGTCGAGGTCAAGACAGGTACAGTATTGCCAAGTGTATCACCGACCGTGGGAGATGTTGGTGTGTTGCTTGCCGTATCAGCTTTGGCAGTAGTTGTGACTTGAGCCCGGTCCGCTCATGAGGTCTTAGTAGTGCTGTGCGTTCTCATGGTGAAAGTGATGCCACCGAGGTGCGCACTGGCGCCCCACACCTGGGGTTGCACAGGAACGAGGGGTGTGAGGTGTGGGGGATAAGTTGTTATTTTGTTTCGGCCACACTGACTGATGATTTTGATTGGGATTTGTCTTTCAAGCAGGGTCCCCAGGGTCCCCGACCCACACCCTGACAACCTCCACCCCGACAACCATCGCCCAAACCGCAACCACCGCCCCAACCACAATCACCCCCACCACAACCACCCCAACCTCAGCGCCAAGCTTAGGAAGTGGCTGTGCGGACGGCTCGGAAGACGTCATTTTCGTGAGCGGCGAGGTTGTTGGTTGCAGAGGTCAGTGGACGAGTCCGGGGATAGCCAATGGTGGAGTTCTTTGCGGAGCTGGTTGGGGCGCTTGCGAAAGTGCGTCTGTCGTGGAAGGCAAGGGGGTAACCTCCGGTCTGTGCAACTGTGGCGCTGGAATGTCCGGCACCGTGTTCTATGCCACTCTCCAGTCCAGCAATGGGTGGCACAGTTGCGAAGACTCCGGCACCAACGATATTTGGGGATGCGGCTGCAACGGCCCAAACGAAGAAGATAGAGATTGCGGCGTGTTGCCCTTTCTTCTAGATGATAATTGGGAGTCCTGGATCGGTTTAATCACTGGAAACGAAGAGCTCGAAAATATGTACAACACAGATCCGAACTACGGCGGAGTCATGTGCTGCCACGGGTCCCCAGGGTCCCCGACCCACACCCCGACAACCTCCACCGCGACAACCTCCACCCCGACAACCACCACCCAAACCACAACCACCGCCCCAACCACAACCGCCCCAACCACAACCACCCCAGCCTCAGCGCCAAGCTCAGGTGATTGATCACACACGCCTCAAATTTATGTCCGCAGACCTGAAGATGATTTGTGTGCTGACTTGGGTTTGTGCATTATGTTTGAGAAAATAGGTCAGGCAGGAACACGTCCCACCTAACCCTTCATCCTATTACTAGTCCACCCACACCCCCCCCCACGACCCTGCATCCAACCACCCTGCATCCAACCACCGTTCACCCAACTACGTCACACCCTAGCACTAATCATCCAACCACCCTGCATTCAACCACCGTCCAGGTCTTAGCTTGTATGTATGTTGGCGTGCCACGTGGTATTGAGCAGCGTTATATGTTGTGGCGTTTTGGGCGCATTTGGATGCAGACTGCTGGAGCGATTATCAAGAGGGGGTCGTATGTGCCAGGAATACTGACCAATGGGATGCACTCAACCCTAACGGTAAATGCTATATGTTGTATAGGGCAGGAAAGAAGTGACGTCCATAGCGCACAGAGATGACTGTGACAGACGTGCTGTGACACAGCCCTCTCAACTCACCGCATAGAAGCACTGGTGCTAAGAAAACCACTGCCGCAGTGTGACTCTCGTTGCAGACAGTGCCCGCGCCAGCAGGGAGGAACGCTGGGAGGGCTCTAAGATGTGTCTGCACTGACCAACGCAAGATGCCCTAGGTTGACTGTGCGCGCACCAGACGCCGCAGGTGGGCGGCATTTTGCAGCTAACGAGGACATGCTGTGTGGGCATGGCTGAGCTCAGGCGGCAATGATGTCACAACAGCTAACGGTGTGTTCAAGAACTTACTGCCGGAATCTGGCATCTCGTCAAGCACGCACACAGCGAGTTGGTGTGCCAACCAGGCGAAAGGCGACCCAGAGTGTGGTGCCTGGATAACGCACTGTATCCCAAAAACCGGCGACTCTGGCGATTCAACGAACTGGTGCATGGGCAAAAGCGATATGGACGCCTTGTGCCTTTGCACTACAGTGAGTGGTTACAACAGCGCGTGTGATTACCGGGACTGGACACAGGGCGGTCATATGGGTGGCGACTTGGTGTCATACGCTGTCGCTGCCTATGCAACCGGTTGCGATGCAGGTGAGTGATGGCAATGGCACTGAATGTTTATAGCGCCTCTCTGGCGAGCACATGTCCCGCTGAGTCTTAGCGCCTCTCTGGCGAGCTCATGTCCCATGAGTCTTAGCGCCTCTCTGGCGAGCTCTTCTCCCACTGAGTCTTAGCGCCTCTCTGGCGAGCTCTTCTCCCATGAATCTCTAGCGTGAGTCTTAGCGCCTCTCTGGCGAGCTCTTCTCTCACTGAGTTGAGGTGGCTGATGGGATTCGGCTACTCCTATGGCAACTTATGGGCGGGTACTGCCTCTCTGCACTTGGTTGAGGTGAGGGTGCGCACAACTGCAGGCCGTCCGACATCGGCAACAACCCCCTCGCCAACAACCTCCCCGCCAACAACCTCCCCGCCAACAACAGGTCAGAGACAGCTTATGCCGTTTCGTTTCCTCACTGTAGTGTCTGGCGAGCTCTTCTCCCACTGAGTCTTTATAGCGCCTCTCTGGCGAGTTCACGTCCCACTGAGTCTTATAGCGCCTCTCTGGCGAGCTCTTCTCCCATTGAGTCTTAGCGCCTCTCTGGTGAGCTTTTTTCCCACTGAGTTGAGGTGGCTGATGGGATCCGGCAACTTCTATGGCTATTTATGGGCGGGTACTGCCTCTCTGCGCTTGGCTGAGACGAGGGTGCGCACAACTGCAGGCCCAACCACCGCTAATCCAACCACCACTCCCCCAACCACGGTTACGCCGGTGACGTTGACAACTACTCGGACATATGACTTGGAGTCTTCCAGCAATATCGCTGCGAGCGCTACAGGGGCGTATGCGTTTGCGTCGGGGTCTCACGTAGTGCAGTGCAACCCCAGTGGGGAAGGGGACGCCTCGAGTGGATCTTGGACGGGCATTCACTGCTTTCCGAACATCAACGACGGTATCGAGGGCAACGACAACTCATGGACCCCTGGATATGCATATACGGGCACGGGCGTGAGCGGGCACTATGTGGGCATCCGTTTTGCGAGCGCAAGCCAGGTACGGCGCGCGCTGGTGCTGAGTGCTGGGAGAGTGGATTGTCCCGCGAGCGTGGGCAGATCACGGCTCAACGGAGGGCACTTGCGAGGGCTTCCTCTTAAAGAAGGCGGGGTGTAGTGGAAGCAGCGATGGTTAGGGGAGTGCAGAAGTATGGAGGCTCGGAGGGTCACAGGGAGAGAGTCACAGCACAGTGGTGCTGGAGGGCCGGGACTGAGCATTACGCAGGGCGGGGTGATGAGATGCTAAACGGTGTGTGAGAACAATGCCGTGAAGAATTGTGAGGGGGCAGGTTGCGCTTGGTTGTTGACGGGCTAGAAGCGGGCGGAGTAAGGAGGGTTGGGGTTGGGGTGCGGGGGCGCGTTGTGGCAGGTGAGTGCTTTCCGCATCTCGAGAGACGCTAACGGCCCATACAAGGACGAGACGACTCGAATCGGGGGCAGCTACCAGTTTGAGTACCCCACGACCAGCCAGCCGACGTACAGCACATATGACAGTGAGTGGATAGCCCTCGGAGATCCGGTGACGCGAAGCGATGCGGGGTATTATTACTATGTGCTGTCATCTTCGGTGGAGGCCACGGGGATCCGTGTGAAGCTTGAGTACGAGGGAAATGAGCCATGCATCGATGAGCTGCTGGTGCTGAGCGGGGGCGGGGCAACAACCCCCTCGCCAACAACCTCCTTGTCAACATCAGGTCAGAGACAGCGTATGCCGTTTCGTTTCCTCACTGCAGTGTTTGTATGCATGCGCTTACCTGGTCGGGGGTGCTTGCACTAACATACAGAGCAACCGACCATTCAGCACCCTGCGACCCTGCATCCAACCACCCTTCATCCTATCACTAGTCCCCCCACATCCCCCCCCACGACCCTGCATCCAACTACCCTGCATCCAACCACCGTTCACCCAACTACGTCACACCCTAGCACTAATCATCCAACCACCCTGCATCCAACCACCGTCCAGGTCTTAGCTTGTATGTATGTTGGCGTGCCACGTGGTATTGAGCAGCGTTATATGTTGTGGCGTTTTGGGCGCATTTGGATGCAGACTGCTGGAGCGATTATCAAGAGGGGGTCGTATGTGCCAGGAATACTGACCAATGGGATGCACTCAACCCTAACGGTAAATGCTATATGTTGTATAGGGCAGGAAAGAAGTGACGTCCATAGCGCACAGAGATGACTGTGACAGACGTGCTGTGACACAGCCCTCTCAACTCACCGCATAGAAGCACTGGTGCTAAGAAAACCACTGTCGCAGTGTGACTTTCGTTGCAGACAGTGCCCGCGCCAGCAGGGAGGAACGCTGGGAGGGCTCTAAGATGTGTCTGCACTGACCAATGCAAGATGCCCTAGGTTGACTGTGCGCGCACCAGACGCCGCAGGTGGGCGGCATTTTGCAGCTAACGAGGACATGCTGTGTGGGCATGGCTGAGCTCAGGCGGCAATGATGTCACAACAGCTAACGGTGTGTTCAAGAACTTACTGCCGGAATCTGGCATCTCGTCAAGCACGCACACAGCGAGTTGGTGTGCCAACCAGGCGAAAGGCGACCCAGAGTGTGGTGCCTGGATAACGCACTGTATCCCAAAAACCGGCGACTCTGGCGATTCAACAAACTGGTGCATGGGCAAAAGCGATATGGACGCCTTGTGCCTTTGCACTACAGTGAGTGGTTACAACAGCGCGTGTGATTACCGGGACTGGACACAGGGCGGTCATATGGGTGGCGACTTGGTGTCATACGCTGTCGCTGCCTATGCAACCGGTTGCGATGCAGGTGAGTGATGGCAATGGCACTGAATGTTTATAGCGCCTCTCTGGCGAGCTCATGTCCCACTGAGTCTTAGCGCCTCTCTGACGAGCACATGTCCCATGAAGTCTTAGCACCTCTCTGGCGAGCTCTTCTCCCATGAAATCTTAGCGCCTCTCTGGCGAGCTTTTCTCTCACTGAGTTGAGGTGGCTGATGCGATTCGGCTACTCCTATGGCAACTTATGGGCGGGTACTGCCTCTCTGCACTTGGTTGAGGTGAGGGTGCGCACAACTGCAGGCCGTCCGACATCGGCAACAACCCCCTCGCCAACAACCCCCTCGCCAACAACCTCCCCGCCAACAACAGGTCAGAGACAGCTTATGCCGTTTCGTTTCCTCACTGTAGTGTCTGGCGAGCTCTTCTCCCACTGAGTCTTTATAGCGCCTCTCTGGCGAGTTCACGTCCCACTGAGTCTTATAGCGCCTCTCTGGCGAGCTCTTCTCCCATTGAGTCTTAGCGCCTCTCTGGTGAGCTTTTTTCCCACTGAGTTGAGGTGGCTGATGGGATCCGGCTACTTCTATGGCTATTTATGGGCGGGTACTGCCTCTCTGCGCTTGGCTGAGATGAGGGTGCGCACAACTGCAGGCCCAACCACCGCTAATCCAACCACCACTCCCCCAACCACGGTTACTCCGGTGACGTTGACAACTACTCGGACATATGACTTGGAGTCTGCCAGCAATATCGCTACGAGCGCTACAGGGGCGTATGCGTTTGCGTCGGGGTCTCACCCAGGGCAGTGCAACCCCAGTGGGGAAGGGGACGCCTCGAGTGGATCTTGGACGGGCATTCACTGCTTTCCGAACATCAACGACGGTATCGAGGGCAATGACAACTCATGGACCCCTGGATCTGCATATACGGGCACGGGCGTGAGCGGGCACTATGTGGGCATCCGTTTTGCGAGCGCAAGCCAGGTACGGCGCGCGCTGGTGCTGAGTGCTGGGAGAGTGGATTGTCCCGCGAGCGTGGGCAGATCACGGCTCACGGAGGGCACTTGCGAGGGCTTCCTCTTAAAGAAGGCCGGGTGTAGTGGAAGCAGCGATAGTTAGGGGAGTGCAGAAGTATGGAGGCTCGGAGGGTCACAGGGAGAGTCACAGGGAGAGTCACAGCACAGTGGTGCTGGAGGGCCGGGACTGAGCATCACGCAGGGCGGGGTGATGAGATGCTAAACGGTGTGTGAGAACAATGCCGTGAAGAATTGTGAGGGGGCAGGTTGCGCTTGGTTGTTGACGGGCTAGAAGCGGGCGGAGTAAGGAGGGTTGGGGTTGGGGTGCGGGGGCGCGTTGTGGCAGGTGAGTGCTTTCCGCATCTCGAGAGACGCTAACGGCCCATACAAGGACGAGACGACTCGAATCGGGGGCAGCTACCAGTTTGAGTACACCACGACCAGCCAGCCGACGTACAGCACATATGACAGTGAGTGGATAGCCCTCGGAGATCCGGTGACGCGAAGCGATGCGGGGTATTATTACTATGTGCTGTCATCTTCGGTGGAGGCCACGGGGATCCGTGTGAAGCTTGAGTATGAGGGAAATGAGCCATGCATCGATGAGCTGCTGGTGCTGAGCGGGGGGGGGATTCTGACGAGTGCCCCGACTGCCGTCACGGCGTCACCGACGGCGTCACCCTCTGTATCACCGACGGCGGCGCCCTCTGTGACGGTGACACCAAAATACTGGTGGGATGCGTCGGATTATTCAGATCATGAAACGCCCTTGGTCAATAAGGGCTCTGCTGGTCAGACCTATACTCTCACCGGCTCAAACTTGGTGGCTGGCGCCACCATCAACGGCAGGAATACGGTCGGGGTTCAAGAGTCGTCTTCCTATGGCTTGCACGTCAGTCTCAGTGGTAATACAATTGACCGCCCACATATCTTCATGGTGTACTCCCCGCGCCACGACCTTCACGGAGGTTCTCGCATCATTTTCCGAGAGCAGAACAACGGTTACAACATTGGTTGTTATGGATCGAGCTCGGACGAATTCCGGAGCTCAGCAAGCTCAGGCGCTATCAACGGCGCTGTCAATGGCGGATGTTTACAAGACACGGTTTACATTATTGATGCTTACTTGCCGCCGTCAAGCACTGACATCGGACTACTTTCTGTTGCTGGTGGCATCGGGACTGGACCTGACGAATATGCCAGGTTTTCAATCGAAACAGACTCTCGTACGACTCTGAGCACCATCAACGTAGGTGGCACCATGTATGGCTCGGGCCACGCAAGTGCGATTAATTTGGCGGAATTGATCATCTATGATACCGCAGAAACTTACAATCCACTCACAAACCGAGCAGCCATTCTTCAATACCTGCTAGATAAATGGGACCCCCCGTCCGGTGCCCCCACCTCTCCTCCCACTGCTAGTCCGACAACCACTGTCCATCCAACCACCACTCCCCCAACCACGGTGACGCCGGTGACGTTGACAACTACTCGGACATATGACTTGGAGTCTTCCAGCAATATCGCTGCGAGTGCTACAGGGGCGTATGCGTTTGCGTCGGGGTCTCACGTAGTGCAGTGCAACCCCAGTGGGGAAGGGGACGCCTCGAGTGGATCTTGGACGGGCATTCACTGCTTTCCGAACATCAACGACGGTATCGAGGGCAACGACAACTCATGGACCCCTGGATATGCATATACGGGCACGGGCGTGAGCGGGCACTATGTGGGCATCCGTTTTGCGAGCGCAAGCCAGGTACGGCGCGCGCTGGTGCTGAGTGCTGGGAGAGTGGATTGTCCCGCGAGCGTGGGCAGATCACGGCTCAACGGAGGGCACTTGCGAGGGCTTCCTCTTAAAGAAGGCGGGGTGTAGTGGAAGCAGCGATGGTTAGGGGAGTGCAGAAGTATGGAGGCTCGGAGGGTCACAGGGAGAGAGTCACAGCACAGTGGTGCTGGAGGGCCGGGACTGAGCATCACGCAGGGCGGG
>LGRX02005508.1:0-22026 GCA_001247695.2 Cymbomonas tetramitiformis
CACCAACCCCAAACAACCGCATACATCCTATAGGGCACACCCCCTCGTTCCGGTCGCGTGTCGGAGGAGCTGTCCTCACACCGCACCATACATATTCCGTGTGCCCAACCCACATGTGCCCACGCGTGGTGTGCCACACCAACCCCAAACAACCACATACATAGTGTTGGCCACACCCCCTTCTTCTGGTCGCGTGTCAGAGGAGTTGTCCTCACACCGCACCATACATATTCAGTGTGTCCTACCCACTTACGCCCACGGTCTGCCGCACCAACCCGAAACAACCGCATACACCCTACAGGGCACACCCCCTCGTTCCGGTCGCGTGTTAGAGGAGTTGTCCTCACACCGCACCATACATATTCAGTGTGCCCAACCCACATGTGCCCACGCGTGGTGTGCCACACCAACCGCAAACAACCACATACATAGTGTTGGCCACACCCCCTTCTTCTGGTCGCGTGTCTGAGGAGTTGTCCTCACACCGCACCATACATATTCAGTGTGTCCTACCCACTTACGCCCACGGTCTGCCGCACCAACCCCAAACAACCGCATACACCCTATAGGGCACACCCCCTCGTTCCGGTCGCGTGTTAGAGGAGTTGTCCTCACACCGCACCATACATATTCAATGTGCCCTACCCATTTACGCCCACGGTCTGCCGCACCGACCCAAAACAACCGCATAGATCCTACCGGCCACACCCCCTTATGGTCGCGTGTCAGAGGAGTTGTCCTCACACCGCACCATACATATTCAATGTGCCCTACCCATTTACGCCCACGGTCTGCCGCACCAACCCAAAACAACTGCATAGATCCTACAAGGCACACCCCCTTCGTTCCGGTCGCGTGTTAGAGGAGTTGTCCTCACACCGCACCATATATATATTCAGTGTGCCCTACCCACATGCGCCCACGGTCTGCCGCACCGACCCAAAACAACCACATACAACCTACTGGCCACATCCCCTTCTTCTGGTCGCGTGTTAGAGGAGTTGTCCTCACACCGCACCAAACATATTCAAGGGGCCCAACCCATATGCGCCTACGCTCGGACCGCCACACCTTTGCATCGATCGTTTCTCCCGGTTAAACGGACATACACGCAATACATAAATGGATAGATGTATAGATATGTTTTACTATCACCCCATACCAAACCAATACATATCTACAAGTGGAGCCACGGGTCCGGGGGCGCGCCTCGAGCCTTGAATCACAAGGACACGCGCACGCCACTCCTAACCCACCGGCTATAATCCACTTCCACCCCAAACGAAAAAGACATGCTAAACAATTAGCCACGGGTACAGGGGGGCGCGCCTCGAGCCTTGAATCAGGACACGCGCACGCCGCTCCCGACCCACCGGCACCTTGTCCCTGGTATGGCACCTCGGATTTTGACCGAGATCTCCAAGCTTCGGTGCTTCGCCCTCAATGGGCTCCGCGCTTGGGCTCTTGTTGAGCTAGTACCACGATTTAAATTGCTTGCAAGTTCAATCAAGGCCATGCGATATGTTATAATAAGAAGTTTTTACCAAGCACAAGGTTCAGGCTAATAGAGATGAAGAATAACTAGTATGATGACAATTAACTTCTTCGTTTGTGTGGCACCTCGGAGTCAAACCGAGATCTCCAAGCCAAAAGGCTCGGCGCTCTTGTTGAGCTAGTGCCTCAAAGTCTTTTCTCTCTCTCTCTCTCTTGATGCCATGCAAAAGAAATACAAAGAAGTACAAAGAAATACAAAGAACGAAGGCTTACCATAGCTATGTGACACCTCGGACTTTAACCGAGACCTCCAAACCAAGGTTTGGCGCTCTAATTGAGCTAGTGTCACCAATTCTGGCGTGGCTGCAGAATTTTTCCTCTACAACTTAGGGTCATGAGGGATTTTTGCATCTTTCGGGGAAAATGTCACAAACAGGTCAAGACATGATCAATTTAGAGTGGTTTTCCGCGAGGAAAACACCTGTCAGGTCAAAAATGTCGTCCGGAAAGCCGTTTCGCCGCCAGCGAAAGGTCTGTCCGTCAGTGAAAAGTGTGGAAATGAGAGTGAACGAGAGGTGAATGAGAAGCGTACCACAATTATGTGACACCTCGGACTTTAACCGAGACCTCCAAACCAAGGTTTGGCGCTCTAATTGAGCTAGTGTCACCATTCTGGCGTGGCTGCAGAATTTTTCCTCTACAACTTAGGGTCATGAGGGATTTTTGCATCTTTCGGGGAAAATGTCACAAACAGGTCAAGACATGATCAAGTAGAGTGGTTTTCCGCGAGGAAAACACCTGTCAGGTCAAAAATGTCGTCCGGAAAGCCGTTTCGCCGCCAGCGAAAGGTCTGTCCGTCAGTGAAAAGTGTGGAAATGAGAGTGAACGAGAGGTGAATGAGAAGCGTACCACAATTATGTGACACCTCGGACTTTAACCGAGACCCCCAAACCAAGGTTTGGCGCTCTAATTGAGCTAGTGTCACCAGAACTGCTACGGCTGCAAAATTCTATCGACAAATCATAGGGTTGAAAAGCAAAGTCGCAGTTTTCGGAGAAATTATCCAAAGAAGATAAATGATGGACGAATTCGGTGTAATTTTCCGCGACAAACAAGCTCGTCAAGTCGGATATGTTGTCAGAAACCCCGTTTTAGCGCCAGCGAAAGGTCTGTGCAACAAAAGAAAACACTTTAATGGTAAAGAGAAGCTTGACTTTGACTTGCGGCGCGTGTGCTGCTCAACCAAAACTCCGAAGTGAAATTTTGAATCTTCACGGATGGATCCCAGTTTCTGATTGGCGCATCGTCGCACCCTCCATGTCGCCTCGAATATAATTTCTCTTCCGCCTTGCCCTAAGAGCGCGAGCTCTCGTCGTCGGGAATGACATCTATCTGCTATCTGACTATCATATCTCGTGTATAATTACTTTGAGCCCCACGCCACCCAAATTATAATTTCTTCATTTGGCTTTTTCCTTCTTTGGCCTCTTACAAACCCAGCCTCTTCGAGTCATATCTCCTGGCATCGCATCGCGCCAGTCATTCTGGGACTCTCGCGTGAACCCTGGGGCATCCTGAAGCGGGCTTGGTGACATTCCTATGTCATCGGGTATATAATTCTACCGATTTATACCGACTTAAGCAAACTTAAGCAAACTTAAGCAAACTTAAGCAAACTTAAGCAAACTTAAGCAAAAACCTTGTTCTAGTGAAATTGTGGACGGCCGGGGCCCAAACGGTGGCCCGATACTAATCCCCTGCCTTGAGCCGGGTGCGCGCACGGCATTGCCTCGGGCCGGCTGCGAGCCCAGCGTTGTCTCTAACCGGCTGCGCGCACCGTGTTGCCAATGACCGGCAGCGCGCACCGCGTTGCCTCGAGCCGGGTGCGCGCACAACGTTGCCGCTCTGGCCGGGTGAGCGCACGGCGTTGCTTAGAGCCGGCTGCGAGCACGGCGTTGTCTCGGGTCGGCTGCGTGTACGGCGTCGCCTCTGGCCGGCTGCGAGCACGGTGTTGCCTCTGGCCGGCTGCGAGAACGGTGTTGCCTCATACCGGTTGCGCGCACGGCGTTACTCTCGAGCCGGATGCGTGCACGGCGTTTGGCCGGGTGCGAGCACGGCGTTGCCTTGAGCCGGGTGCGCGCACGGCGTTGCCTCGAGCCGGCTGCGAGCTCGGCGTTGTCTCTAACTGGCAGCGCGCACGGCGTTGCCACTGACCGGCAGCGCGCACGGCGCTGCCTCGAGCCGGGTGCGCGCACAGCGTTGCCTCTGGCCGGGTGAGCGCACGGCGTTGCCTAGAGCCGGCTGCGAGCACGGCGTTGTCTCGGACAGGCTGCGTGTACGGTGTTGCCTCTGGCAGGCTGCGAGCACGGCGTTGCCTCGAGCCGGCTGCGCGCACGGCGTTGCCTCGAGCCGGCTGCGCGCACGGCGTTGCCTCGAGCCGGCTGCGTGCACGGCGTTGCCTCGAGCCGGCTGCGAGCACGGCATTGCCTCGAGCCGGGTGTGCGCACGGCGTTGCCTCGGGCTGACTGCGAGCCCGGCGTTGTCTCTAACTGGCAGCGCGCACGGCGTTGCCAGTGACCGGCAGCGCGCACGGCGTTGCCTCGAGCCGGGTGCGCGCACAGCGTTGCCTCGAGCCGGGTGGGCGCACGGCGTTGCCTAGAGCCGTCTGCGAGCACGGCGTTGTCTCGGGCAGGCTGCGTGTACGGCGTCGCCTCTGGCCGGCTGCGAGCACGGCGTTGCCTCGAGCCGGGTGCGCGCAGCGTTGCCTCTGGCCGGGTGATCGTCTTTCATTGGTTCTTCAACCATCACTACCAGTGTCGCAGGATTAAGGGTTACTGTGTTTACTGTACTAGATCATATACTTACACGAGATGCTGATGATATGAAATACCTTGCATGCACGTTTCATGTGATTTGAATGTTGACAAGTCTGAGATGTACTAATTCTTATTGAAATAATATGTTTGCACTTGTTGTTGCCTTTGTAACATATTGTCATTATGCCTACGAGTACTATGCATGTTATGTAAAACTTGCAAAGCCTTGCTCCAGAACCATCGGTGTGATTGGTGAGCTTGTCTCTAAACTGGCATTTGTCCGCGATAACGTTCTTCCTGCTGGTCGAACACTGGATTCGACGACTTTCCTGCAGGTGCACCCATCGCCCTTCAGTACCACTTCGTCTCACCTTTTTTATCAGACATCCCCCATCTCCCATGAAAATAAGAACTCTTTTCATAGGGGCAATGCATGTTTACCGAATGGTGCCAAGGCAATCTGCCCCCTTGCGCCGTGCTAATTTTTCTTGCTTTCGCTCTTCCCATTGCCGTTTCTTGCTCTCAACCTTTGCTGTGTCTTGTAAGCATACGGGTTTTGTGCCGTGGGGCGCGTATTCACTAATCACTGAGCCCTTAGCTCGCTCGATATAGAACTTGGCGGCAATGGTACACTTCCAGACCGAAATTTTTAATGGAGTGGTCGCACGTCCCCCCGCCACTAGATAGATATTCTTGTCTTTTGGGATCCCAAGTTTCCATGAGAGCATCTCGGGATCCCAGAGAGTATCCCCGGGCATATCAAAAGCTTATTGCAATACCTCAAGCTCGCCAGTTTTTATTGTCCAAAAGGGCTTCCGGGCATCCCGCTCGAGATCATGCATTCGATATTGCATCATGCGCACACTCCATTGCATAAGTTCCAAGAGCCCTGGAGCCCACTTTTCCTTGTACAACTCGTTCAATTTGCGTTGATCTGAGTCGATGCACACCTGTGAAATTGATCATCATGATCCACACGTGAGTATTTTAAAGTTTACAATTATGCAGGCGGTGTAGTGGCGCAAGTTGGGTTGGCAACCAAGGTGTGTATAATCACCTTTTTTCTTCTGCTTCGGTGGTAGCAATCAAAGAGGCCTTGGCTTCAGCTATTAGCTCAGATAAACGGGCAGCTCTCTCTTGCTTCTCGGGCCCGAATGATGACTCGATGTGCCGTCTATCCACAGGCTTGCCATGCATAGTCTTTCTCCTCCACGCCCTCTTGTCCTCAGAGTTCATTGCCTCCATAGCTTGATTGTTAGTGATAGCTGGATTCATTGTGCTCCCACCAGTAAACCATTCCGGGCGGCAGTACATGATACGCATGTAGTGAGTCACTTGAGCACCGCCGAAGGCTTCTGCATAGGTATCCACGAAATCCTTAAATGCTTCTCCTGCTAACTCATGATCCCCAGGCTCGTAATGCATCTTCTTGATATATTGTGCCGCCTTCAGCCACGCCTGTGGAAACGTTCAGCTCTTGAGAGTCGGTTCAATCATTGCATGCAGTTAGGATACAGCATATAGCACATTTGTGGTGAGGCAGTTGTGCCCTAAGGGTTGGACCCAACCACTTGTGGTTGTCCCTGATTGCTATGAGAGAGGGGCCGGTATGTGAAGGCTTCGGCTGACACATGCCCGGTGCTGCCGCCCTGCGCACGCCTCGGCTGACACACGCCCGGTGCTGCCGCCCTGCGCACGCCTCGGCTGACACGCACACGCCCGGTGCTGCCGCCCTGCGCACGCCTCGGCTGACACACGCCTGGTGCTGCCGCCCTGCGCACGCCTCGGTTGACACACGCCCGGTGCTGCCGCCCTGCGCACGCCTCGGCTGACACACGCCCGGTGCTGCCGGCCTGCGCACGCCTCGGTTGACACACGCCCGGTACTGCCGGTATGTGCAATGCTTTGAAAGAGGGGGTGGAAGCTTTGTGGTATGGGCAGGTACCAATCAAACATCTAAAAGTGCAGTCATATTAGTTATAGGAACGCCATTGTTGTTCAAGATGTTCACCAATTCACCCCAACGTTTTTCAAGGACGGCTGACTCCCTTCCATTCAAAGGTATCTTTGCAGGTCTTTTATCCCCCTCCTTCTCGTTCAAATCGATTTTGCAATTTCCTCCATTGAAATTCAACTCATAGTTCAAGAAAGTCACCAGCTGTTCGTTTGCAGTGCTCAATACGTGTTGTTCATCTGAACATAACCACATCTCATTAGTTTGAGTAGCATACACACATTCAGAATTGGTACTCAGACATGGATCATTTTCTCTTTCACACCTGCAAACACATCATTGTAAATTGCCGCACTCTTTCAGCTCACCTTCTGATTCCTCGTCACTTGGCCAGACGAGTTGGCATCATTGATGAAGAAGTTTATCACTGACTCTGTGAACACAATGCATTCCGCAAGGCTTGACACGGTCCATAGGTATGGTTGGAAAGACTGCTCCAGGCTGGGTGTCTCGATTCGTCCAGGTCTTGGTCAAATCTCCGATATGTTTTGGTGAACAATCGCAGCATGGGCAATTGTGCTCTGCTGCAGGACCTTGTTTAATAGCGAGCAGTCCCTTCATAGCTTTGAGATCTGGGCAAAGCATCTATTCCACGAAAAAGTATCCATGTTCATGCACATAGTAGATGCACATTTTTGCAGCAACCAGCTCTTGGTAAAGGTCCTCAAGTTTGCATTGTGCATCCTGGATAGTAGCCTGCATCAGATGCTTACATCTTAGTATAGTTCTCACAGCTTGTAATGTTGGCGATATGCTTCACATTCGCAGTGTTGGGATGTACCTCCGTTTCAGCACACGCATTCATTAGGCATTCCGTTTGTTTGGCTTCAATGAACTTTTTGAGTTGTCTTGCCTCATCTCGTTTTTTAAGACCTGCATGAGCAAAATACCAAAGCATATGAGCCACACCGGCATCAAGTTCACGTGAGCCACGGCTTACACACGCCGGGAGTACCGGGCGAGTGTGAACCGAGGCTTTGCAGGCTGTACATCCTTGCTGGTTGCACATCGCTGCCACGGAAGAGGCGGCGAGCACAGCGTTGCCTCAGGAGATGCTGTGCGCACGGCATCACCCCGGACAAGCTGCACGCATGGCGTCGCCTCAAACAAGCATTTGACCTTCGCTTTGATCACCTCGTCAGACACGTTGTTCTGCACGGTGTTCGAAAGGAAGAGCTCGTATCTGGCGTCGAAATCTGTGCTCCTATTTCTGTTAGATCTTTGCAAAACTTGCGCGAACCTAACCAAACCGAGGCGTTCCCGAAGAGATGTGGGGGTCTCATAAAGCTGAAGCTAAAAGTGCTTTCCTATAACAACACCCTCGTGGGATCCGATATTGTGCTTAATGCCTGTGATAAGTGCTAGCCGCTCTACGTCCCGCCCTCGCTCATTGCCCTGAATAATGGCACTTTCGCCCACGTGCGTCTCGAGGAGGGCGAAGCTAACGACTTCGCCCGTTTCTCGGTGGAACACGGGAAAGTTGACGTCTGTGGACAGAACGTCATATTCCGCACGGGGTATCCTTCTAGCTAGGGGTCTTCTTCAGGGGTATCTCGCCATCTTCCTCCATCGTTCCTTTCTCTTTTCTTGCGACTCCTTCGCCTCTTCGCCTAAGTTTTTATATTGCTGTTTCCAAGAGAAGAAGAGCTGCCATGAAAAGAAATCCGTTCGGTTCTTGAAGAACTGTAACAGAGCGAGAGGTGCGTATCGCAGCTTCGAGCTTGGCTGATGCATCAGCCATCGGAAGCCAAAATGGAATCTCGGATTTAAAAAAGGTTAAATAATGAAGTAACAACTCCGATCTGTGACCGCTGGATAAAGAGAGCAGTAATCGAACGAGATGGACACATGCTGACTGTAGTCCAAGATTTGATTCTGGTGTCTTGTCATGAAACGCTTTCCACGACCTGACAAGGTAACCGCTGTTGTCGAACCTGGATGCGTGGATGGAGGATGTCATCGGCTGTGACACGGCGCGCTTCGGGTGAGGGGGGCGCGATATTTTGAAGACCCCGTTATGTCATGGTACGCCCCCCGACATTGATGTGATGCCTTCCCCCGGGAGGGGAGCGTGGGCAGCCCAGGCCTCCGATGGGCTTATTCGGGCGCTCCGCCCTGACGTCCCTGGCCGTTTGCACCCTCTTCATGGTGTGCGCCACCGCCGCACCGTTCACCACGGCGGCCTTCGGTGGTGCCGGGATGGACGCCGCGGCGACTCCGCCGGTCGGTGGTGCTATTCCAGAGTGTCCGGGCGTGTCTCTGGGCACGGCATCATCCTCGTGGACTCCGTCAATCGACAATCGGGGTTTTTGGGGTACTCCGTCAATTTACTCCACGCATGATTTCTCCGCCACTCCGCCGCGCTCATCGCGGGTGGCACGGTTGGTGGTGTGCCGCTACACTCTGGTGCAGCAGCATTCGTGGACGAGGTGGACTTCATCTATATATCTCGGACCCCGTGGACTTCTTCTATCATCTGATTTCATCGACACCGGCATTCCCTACAAATTATTGGCCTTTCCGCACGCGTAGAAAACCGTCTGTCCGACGCGTGGACGGCGCGCGTGTGGACGTCGTATGAACGCGTTTTTTTTGGCAAAATCCACACGAATGAAAATGTCTAATTTGTAAAAGCGATGTTCATACGGTGTCCATACGATAAATCCATACGTCGTCCATACGCGCGCGCCCGTGTGGACGACGTAAACTATGCTAGATTGCTAGTTTACCCGGTTTTATTACGCGTGTGGACGCTCTGTACACTGCCCGACCGTATGGATAGTTGCCGTCCATACGCATGAACCACTGGAAATCGTTGTCCACACGTGTCGACAGCGAGAAATGCCGTTTCTACCCCTTATCAGCCATGTACTAGGGTGTATCGCGAGTCAGACGAGAGACAGACGTGTCAGAGTGACGAGTGACAGCACTGATGGCAGTCACAAGTATGACCAAGAGGTATGACGAGGGTGACTGACAGAATGTGACTTTTTGAACATCTGCACCCACAGCAGATCAGGTTGAGAGAATTGGTGGGAAACCAATCCAGAAATGGTGGGAACCATTTAATATTCAAACAGCCAAACAGAACTGGAGGGAAACCAGGAGAGCCTCAGTTCTTGCCACATCATCAGATCTATGATGATTTAGGAAATCAGAGCAGAGATTATTTTATGATTGGCAGCTGCAGTCCAAGGGCTGTATGGCAAGACAGGACATCGGACTGCTGAACATGAAGTGACTGAGCATATGACTATCGAATCCGAGGTGAGCTGAGAGAATTCGAGTCGACATGTTACTACTTAAAGAGCTGAGCGAGCTCTCATGTCAGTTTTTGAATTAGTTACACATTGGCACCAACCTCTGGTGTCTTGTAACTCCAAACAGTAAAGTTTAAACGAAATCCCGATATTCCGATATTACCCCTATGATCATGGCACCATATTACCTGTGAGTGTTAGCTTACATATCTGTGAGACTGGCTCAGTCCTCACACCCTGTTTAAGTCATATATGGACACCACGGGGACGTGTCCCTGCTGGACGTACCGATGCGTACGGACGACGTGTGGACGGCCTTATGGACAGTGTGAGGCCCGTGCCGTGCCACTCATTTGCGCTTGTCCGCACGTGTGGACAGCCATTGCACCCGGGCCTGGGTGTACCCGAGCATTTCCTGCCCCTTCATATATGGACACCATGGGGGCTGTCCCTGGACGTACCGACGCGTATTCCCTCATTTTCTCTGACGCGTGAATTACGGGGCTATGGGATCTCTGCCAATGACCAGTCAAACTACAGTGGTACCGGCCTCCCCGGGCACTGTGTTAGTGACTGAGTTGTTCAAAGATGCTGTATTCAGCTCCTGCCTTCCTTTCGAGATTCACGACTTCCGTCGGTATTTGCGTTCTACAACTCTCTGTACCAACATAATTTTAGCTTGAAATTTCCGCCCTTGGGCGAAGGAATCGTGCCCTGAACAACGGCACAACTTGTTCGCGTGAGAACACCGCATATCTTCAAAAATATCGACACTGCAACGACATAATGACGACTTCACAGCTTGCCTCCTGTCCAATTTTTCTTCTCTAGCGACCTTTCCGCATGATTCTTCGCGCGACAGTAGAATTTTGACTTAACCCCTAACCCGCTGCTGGAATTACTCGCAAAAAATAGTCGTTTTACAAATGCGACACGTTTATAGTCTATGATATCTCGGCAAGTGTACGCGATTCCACATATGTTTAACACCTCGTAACACGTCATTTTGAGCTATCGCATGCATGCATATATGATATATGCGCCGATATATCGCTGATATACAAGCAAAAAAACACGCTTTTCAGGAATCGAAAATTCTGAAAGTGAGTCCGCACAATCGCTTACTCGAGTACTAGGTCACCCCACTATCATAAAACAATCGCCCATAGTGTTGTTTTGAAATGTATAACTAGTTGGGGGGTTAAAAGCATCAATAGATCGATATCAGGGCGAAATATGGTGGAAAAAACACCCCCCAAAAACAGAAAAAACATCAGTTTTTAAATGTTTTCCATACTTAAGACCATTTTGGGTGTTTTCCTGGAGAAAATGAGTATTAGAAGAGTATATGTGGCCTACGCGAGTTGCACACCAATCAAATACGACAGCAAACACTAAACAAATGCATACATGCCGATGGTCTACATGTGTTTACATGTGTTCCACGATTATTCGTTACGCACTTTAGGACTATTTTTATTCAAAAGCCACCAAATGAAAATGACAACTCGCAGGATTTTCCGTATGTTATAAATGCACGTAAGTGAGATATATAGCTTTGATATATATGCAGAGTAGGTTATCGAGCCTTGGGGATGCATATGCACACAGCCTTGTAAAGCTTGGATGGGCGATTCCGACAAGTTTCGTCGCCGCAAGTGGCCGATTTGTGACTTTAAAAGCAAGTCGCTTGTTAGGATATCCTAACGCACAGCGGAGGAGGGGTTAAGTCGACAAATTTTCAGCGAGGCAGGCGCCCGTAACTCTCCGTGCCGACGGCAGCCGTACGACTGTAATTGGACGACAGCCACTGCACCGTATTTTGATGCTTTTCTTCTTCGTACGGTGATCTTTCCGCACAATTTGTCCTTCCGCGGCGAATTCGTGTGTAAATTGACGTCTACTTGTACCTCTAGCTTGCTGCCGGTTCCGTGCGCAAGTCTAGAGAAACGATCGACGACAGCAGCACGTTGTTTCGGAGGAATTCTTCTTTTCCGAGCAACCTTTCCGCACGATTTTAATTTGCCGGCTGTTTTCTCCGGTAATTGATCGTATTTTAGCCGGAATTTATCGCCGAAACACGTATGCTAGTACGGCGTAACGATGATTATGAACGACAATTTAAGTGACTCTGGGGCGTATCTGCCTGTCACTGGTACGGGTGCTCCTCCGCAGCCAGTGACGCCCTTTGTGCCAGCGGTGTCTAATTTGGGCGCCCACTTCGGAGTTCCGCCGCTTTTCGTACCGCAATCGGCTGGTTTTCCGCTGTTTCCGTACGACAACTCTGGGCAATTCGCTGCACAACCCCCGGGGGCTGTTTTTGACGCGGGGATGACGATGACGCCGCAGCAGCAGATTTTTCAACAGCAATTTGTGCACAAGCCGCAATATTTATTACAACAACAATTGTCTCAGCAGCTGGAATTTCAACGTCAATGGCAGCAGCAGCAGCAGATGCACCAGCACCAGCTGCAGCCGAGGCAATTGTGGCACACGCAGGTACCGTACGTCTTTCCCGTTGATAGTGGGGCCCGTATCCCCGGTTCCTTTCGACCCGTTCACGCGGCCTGCAATTCCTGAACAGCCTCTTTCGGCACCGGGCCACCTTGCAGTACCCGGGCCGGCACCGTTGCAGCCGGCTTTTGCACCGGTTCACACTGTAGGTTCCGGATATATCTAGCATCAGCTTATGCATATGCTGAAACTCAACCTACGAATAAGCTGAAAATCTGCCTACGAATAAGCTAAAAATCAGCGTATGCATACGCCGAAAATCCGCTCATGCATAAGCTAAAAAAAATCAGCTTATAATGCATAAGCTAAATAAAGTCAGCGTATGCATATTAAGCTGAAAATCAGCCTACGAATAAGCTGAAAATCGTCCGCAGAAATTTGGTCAGAATTTGGGTGGTGTCATGCGGTGTATCCAAATTTTGATCAAAATCGCATCAAATTTTGGGTAGAACATCGAAAAATTGGCCAAAAGAATTGGGCGATTTGAAGAAAGAAATTCGCACCGTGGGCAAGTTACGGCGTATTGCCCGCGGGCCGCGGCCCCCAGTGTCGAATGTGAGACGTCCACGATAACGACCGCGGGCACGAATATTTAAAATATAAACGAGAGAAATTCCTCAAGGTCGTACAACGGGTCTATGTGCGTAGAGGATTGGACGGGTTGTGGATAGGCTATTCCACAGATTTTATCGAAATTCGATATGCGAAAGTGCTTAAAGAAATCGACAATCTATGCTAATTGCTAAATTCTGGGATTTTTCTGAAATTTAGGATTGTGCAAAATTTAGCACCGGCTCACGGATTTTGAAATTTCGCGACGATTGTCGTCATCGATTTTGATCGCTCACCGGCGATGCTGACGATTATCTGCAGTCGCTCTTAATGTTTAGGTACATGGTACAATTGATGAAACCGATATATCTATACGATATATATATGTATATATATAGGTGTGTGTGTGTGTATACAGTATATCAACGGGGAATACTGAACACAGGTGTGGACGGTGTACCGAGAGTCTAAAAATCAGATAAGCAAAACACCGAGATATGACATGTATCACAGTATGACAGGTCATGGCTAGTTCGAACACCGTATATCTGATAAGTGTGTTATCAGGTCACCCTCTAGGCTTTTCACCCGACACGTTACGTTCGTACATATATATCACTGCATTGGCCTGTATATGTGATGTATTGGCACAAAATAAATCAGGGTGTTTTTCTCGATTCGCGCCCATTACCCCCCCTCCTCCTCCCCCTCATAATCGTTCAGCGACCTGATAACTAGACGAATATTGCGCGCGCAAAAATTGTGGTTCCTAAGACACCTAAGTAAGAATTGATATGCAAAGATATGTTTTGTTTGGCATACGGTAGTATGCCGAACACACCACCCTCAGGACAGCTATCGCACAGTGACGGCGAAAGCAAGCGAGTCGCTGTCCACGTGTCCAGGCAATGGGGAAATGACTGTTTCCCCCACTGCTTTGTTATGAATCAACGCACATCGCTGATGTGGACCCGAACGAACGAAGTCGTCGCCAGATCATTCGACCCGATTTCATTCCGCTTATATTATGTGCATCGCATGTGTTCTTACCGAATCTTTTAAATTAAATCAATTTTAATGCACTCCCGTCTGACGACTAAATGTGTGGACACACCGGGCACCCCGATCGGAGGGGCGGTTGCGTTCTGTCCAAGCACTTTCAGCCGACGATGATGGGAGAAATGGGACAATCCGCGTAAAAGTGAAACTTGAAGTTCCAGGTCACAATCGCAATACATTGTGATCGCGGCTTCATATTTGGTTGCCATTCTACGCTTCCGGTTAAAACGTTCCATGGTGGCAGACCCTCGTATCCGTTTCATGACAGTTCAGCGTTTTCAAGAAAACATTTTCATATGAAGGTGGGTTTCGTTAGCTTCCGTAGCTTCCGAAACCCATACTACTGTTATTTTTGCTTCCGAAAGCGATTTCGGGTCGCGTTTCCCATTCCAAACTCACGCATCTTATTGAGCTCGTCGAGACCTTTAATTTGATATATCGCATGCCAAAAACTCGAATCCGATTTACTTTCTGCAATGAAAATACACTTTCGGAACCTTCCCAAACCCCACGGTTTCGGAAGGTTCCCAAACCCGATTATGGGCTTTGAAACCCATTTACAATGCCCACCCTTCCAAAACCCGGCGCCAGAAGTCCCGAGTGGATCCGATGGCGATGTATCGCCTTTGAGATGAGACACTGTGCATTTGCTAGTGTTTTTTGTACAAAACCTAGTGGGTTTCGCAATATTGTGGCTTCGGTCCCTCCACTATATTGTGACTTCCCTCCACTATATTGTGGCTTCCCTCCACTATATTGCGGAGTCACTCCACAATATCGCGGAGTCACTCCACAATACAGTGGAGCCACAACCACTATATCGTGAACAGAAACCACTATATTGTGGAGCGGCACTTTGGGGGTGACGGCGATCGACGTTCGCCCGGAGCCTTTTGCGTATTATCACCGCAAGTTTGCAATTATGACCGTTAGATGCATTCATCACATTGGGATGACGATATCTAACGGTCAATTTCATATATGTATATATTTATGAATACATAGTATGTCCCGAGTCTGGAAACATTCAGAAATGCCGAATGCGAAAATGGAGACGGGCACCGCCATAATTCGTTGACAACCCTATCGTATTGATCGCGGGGGCGATAAGTCGCTGTATTGAAAAAAATTCCAAGCGAGAGCTAAGTTTCCCGACTGAAAACTATCTTGAGCTGCGCGATTCAAGATCCGTCGTCCTTGGCATATTTGACGTAACGCGTTTATCGCCCTCACCATCAAGTGCCTGTTGCCACTGACATGATCGTGGGGGCGATAAATACGCAGGTTTTAAAAATTCCGGGAGCAATTTTTGACGATTTCAGGTGCAAACCATGAAACCTCGATTCCAGCGCAGATTACCGGTGCAAAAGCTCTTCGGTGCAAAAGTTGATTGTACCGGAAACAATGAAAAACTTGTATATTTCCGGTGCAAAAAACGTAGATTCTAGAAGCATAGCTGGCGCTGGCGGTGGGGGCGGTCCGCGGGTGGTACTCGGGCGGTGCGTGGGCCGGGGAGGGGGGTCTCGGCGTCTCAGTGAACCCCCCGCCAACCCCGACCCACGCACCGCCCGAGTACCACCGAGTACCACGCGCACCTCCTCCACCGCTCCCATCGGCCGACCATGCTTCTAGAATCTACGTTTTTGCACCGGAAACCAATAAGTTTACCCCCCCATTATTGTTTCCGGTACAATCCATTTTTGCATCAGGAATATTCACTGTTCCGAAAATATATAAGGAAGTACATATTTTGTAGCAAATATCAAGTGTATCGTAAACAATCAATATTTGCTACAGAAATATCCAGTGTTCCTGAAATATCTAACAAAAGTGAATTGTTCCCGGTACAATCAAAATTTGCTCCCAGAATAATATAAACCCTAAATACGCTACGTTAAAAATTGACAAGATAATCGGATCTTACCGTGAATCGAGAATTCGTTTATCACACCAATGATTATATCGGCGGCAACAGTCACTTATTGATCGTGAGGGCGATAAACGCGTTACGTCAAATGTGACAAGGACGGATCTTGAATGCAGCAGCTCAAGATAGTTTTCAGTCGGGGAACTTACTTCTTCATTTAGAATTATTTTCAATACAGCGATCTATATCGCCCCCACGATCAATACGTGAGTACGATATGGTTGGTCTCACGGGCGATAGATCCCCATCGGGCCCATCCGAAGTTCATAGTTCAAGTTTCGGGTTTTGCTCTCAGCGTGAGCAATCCATAGTCAAATAGCGACTGATGAAACTGTAAAGAGTGACGGGACGGCTTTCTTCTTTGTGTGCATAGCAGGTATAAGGTTATGATTCTGCCCAGCACGCCGAATCGAGTGTGCACAGAGCGGGTAGAATATCTTAGAATTCCCGCATTTATTCAAGTGGGCGAGCCCATCTTTCGTGGTTTACGTAGTAACTTTATACGGTTTTGTATGCTAATTTTTCTCCGCGAATTGACGCTCCCATGTAGAGACTGAAGTCCGTGGACCTTAGTTTCCGGCGTGGAATCAAACCCGCCAACGGTCTTGTTATTAACGGGGTGTCTATGGCGCAGAGACGGATTTGTTTGCGGGCTGCAGACCGTTTTTTAGCTCCAGGTGAATTCAAATGCGGTCTTTTGTAT
The DNA here is from genome assembly GCA_001247695.2 of Cymbomonas tetramitiformis. NCBI lineage: Eukaryota > Viridiplantae > Chlorophyta > Pyramimonadophyceae > Pyramimonadales > Pyramimonadaceae > Cymbomonas > Cymbomonas tetramitiformis. The sequence continues at coordinate 16,340 of LGRX02005508.1, forward strand.
CGCGGCCTCTGCTGTGGTGCAACGCACGCTGTGACTCAAGCTTATGGATGGGTGAGCCCTGCGTGCAAATTACTTTAGACACGACAGTGTCAGATGTGCGGTTTATTAGCGCCGCATACCTAGCACTAGTACAACGCATTTCGCGCAAGATCATCTTGGATATTAGGGGCGGTAGTCTTGACCGGTTCGCCACCAGTCAGCTCAAGTTCAATCCTTGACCGCCTCGAGGTGGGCGCGCACTCGCCTTGGGCACTGCCCTGACGAGTGTGCGTGCGCCCAAAACACATGCAACGTATTGCACCGCACAAGCTCTCGTATGCATTCTACTTTCGCTGTAGCTGGCGGCTTCTCGCACAGAACCTCTCTTGCGTGTATTCGGGGTGGTAGTCTGACCGGTTCGCCACGTGTCAGCTCAGGTCGGTTAAATCCCTGACCGCAACACGGCTAACCCACTCGGTCGGACACTGCGCCTAGCCGAGTGTGTGCCCAAACCACGTCCAAAGCATCGCAAAGCACGCATGTAAGCACACCCGCTACTTTGTACACGCACAGCGTATCTCGCACAGAACATCTCTGGTCGATATTCGGGGTGGAAGTCTGACAGGCTCGCCACCAGTCAGCTCAGGTTAGATCCCTGACCGCCTCAATGCCAAAACTCTCGGTTGGGTACTGCCTAGCCGAGTGACTGTGCGCACGTCCAGAGCATCGCAAAGCATGCACATAACTCTAGAGGAACGCACACACGATTTGTGCATGACGGCATCTCGCATAGAACATTTCGGGTATTCAGGGTGGCAGTCTGACCGGTTCGTTCGCCACCGGTCAGCTCAGGTTAAATCCCTGACCGCCTGAAGGCTACCCCACTCGGTTGGGGGTCGGACACTGCGCAGCCAAACGTGTGCCCAAACCACATCCAAAGCATCGCAAATCACGCATGTAAGCACACACGCTTTGTGCACGAAAACATTTCGCACAGAACATTTCGGGTATTCGGGGTGGCAGTCTGACCGGTTCGCCACCGGTCAGCTCAGATTATCAATAAATCCCTGTCAGCCTTAATAAGGCTACAACTCTCGGTTGGGCACTGCCTAGCCGAGTGTGTGCCCACGAAAGCACGTCCAAATGGCTACTGCGCCCGGAAATCCTTGTCATAGGACCAGAATCGCTTGTAGTCCTATGACAAGGAGCATAATTTCACAAAATTTTGAAAGTGCTCTATCGACATCGGGAAGGGCTGACCTCCCGGATATAACATCATTGGGACTTGAACTTACTTCCATGTTCGGCATATGCCGATATATCATCGCAATTGCATGCTACACTAGCGACAATGCGCATGGATAGCGCAAATGTGCATATGCCTTGTACTTATGGAGTGCAAAACGTGGACATTACTTTAACATTTTTCGAAGAACGGATGTAGGAACCCCATGCGCTCGGCAATCACTCAAATTGAAGATATAGGTCATAGCTAATAGTGTGTTAAACGTAACCGAGATTTATATAAGAGCATCTGACAAAATGAAGTATTGTTTTAACTGCAATGGGGTTCGCCATGGTCAACGAATAGCGCGGCGAACGTGAAGGACACACTGTACTTTTATCGTAAGATGTGTCTGCGTGTGTCCCGCGGTGTGCTATACGGCCAATATTCAGAATGCCTGCATCTGCAGGGCTATCACGATATCGCATAGCATGGATACTACCATCATCGGTTATTCTCGTCAGACTTTTATTTATTTGCGTAAAGTCCAAGCGCGTTTATCACTTCCCTATCCGAACATTATGGGAACACGCATCATTCGCATGGATGGATAATCGAATTCCGGAACAATAAGAAGGTGAGCAGATCGCATACGGGACGAGATTCGACGAGATGTGAATTATTCATGCAGGAAGAGCGAGTACGCGTTGCATAAGTTATAGTAACAAGTAAGCGAAGCCACCGGTACCGAAAAATCCTCTATGTGCACTGTGGTATGTAATGATGCGAAGTCTACGGAACTGAACTTGCACGCAGAGCAGCACGCTGCATGAACTTATTGTGCATGATTATTCATAATCGCAAGCTAGAGTCGTGTGATTTTTTACGAAATAGCAACCTTCGCTCACAATCACGTTGAATCGTTCGATTTGTACTTGCGGCAATTTTGAGGTCTGCATATTGTGGATAATTCTACACTGGATGGAAGAGCAATTCTGCCAGATTCTGACGAAACTCTGTCATCAACGATTCAGTGCTGGCCCCAAGTTTCACACCACCCGTACACCTAATGGAATTGTTCGAAATATTCCCTCAGAAGATGCTGCCATGCACGGAGTCATGACATTGCGGTTATCTTTCAGAACGAACGATGCATTAAGGATTCCTTTCAACTTGTTACCCAGACCTTCAACCAAGGTATGTATTATCATTTGTTTTACTGACAATCCACACAATCCACAATCTTGTGCCACAGTTTCAGGTAAAATATACCTTTTGGCCAGATGACCTCCCTGATATCTGGTTTCAGCATACATTACCATGCTAGATACCGGATGTAATGTGCTAATCTGATAATCCTCTGTTCATGAATATGGATATAATGGGGCTAAACCAATATCCATCTTGCCTTTCAATCGCGAACCCAATTCTAGTTCAGTGGCTTGGTTGCCTTGTATGATTATCACACATCATCCACTTTGTATCCATTGGGGACTCCGACATGTTAAGAAAACAGTCTGAACACCCTTAGGCCGTACTTATTATTGGCGGGTGCTCTCCAGGTCCTCGACATGAACTCTCTGCATGGAATCAGGTTGCATATTTTGATTCATGCTTGAATCACCTGCATCGCCGTGAATGGCAGAGCTTCCTGCAGCCATTTACAGCCATGCTTCAGAATGCAACAGCAACGCGTTGTGCGGAGCAGGGAGTGTGACAAACACAGTTGATGCACAAAATCTACTCCCGGCAACCACAGCCTGCACGGAATCCAGTGCCCCTGTCAATGTTTCCTATGTTCCATTGCCATTCCACAGAACAAAGCGCGGAAATCTGGTCCAGTGCCCAACATGCCGGACTTCAGAAAGACGAGTTGCAGATGCTGATATTTGGGCGGTACCTAATTTGACCGAATTCACGTATTCATTCAGTAGTACCAGCCGAAGCGGTGCCAATACATTTCAGGTGCAGGCTCTCTCGCACAGGTGATCTCAGCGGCGCCAGGCGACCCGCATACCTGCTCCGGTGATCCACGGGTGCTTGAGCATCTGCGTTGCCGTTGCACGTCGCTCGGGGATGAAATCCAGCATCGGAATGATGAAGGAGGCGATTGCTTGTGCCTCTCTTGGTGGCATGTCATATTTCTCAACCAGCACACCATCCAGTGGCCAGAATCGCAGCTTCCTGCAGGCCCAGGGACATAAATAAGAGATGCAACCGACATGAGAGATGAGCTCAGTCAGGCCGTGGCATCCCCGCTGAGGCGCACCGCGGCTCTCCTGGCCTCGAGGGAGCACTTGCTTAGTCGCTACAAGCAGGTGGGAAAGTGGGGAGGAATGGAGGTGGGGAGGAATGAGGGGGGAATGGAGGGCAGAGGAATGAGGGGGGAATGTGGAGCGCCCAAGAAGGTCACCGGATGTGGCGTAGCTCCCCCTGTCGATTGAAAAACTCCCGGGAGTACTTCCCGCCCAGCGCTATCTTTTTGGGCATCCGACTCAGGAGCTCCATGAACAGTGCCAGGTGGTCCTCGTCACGGTCATAGTCCTCGCCACTGCCAACAAACACCCGGGGGGGATCCATCGCCGTGAGTGCTCCTCACCACTGCCAAGAAACACCAGGGTCAACAGTGCTCCCCTTCAGAGGGGCGGGCGCAGCTGACAGCGGCCGCACTCTCGGGAGCGATTCCTGAAGGCGCAGCTGACAGCGGCCGCACTCTCGGGAGCGATTCCTGAAGGCGCAGCTGACAGCAGTAGGGCTAAAAAGTAAGCCCCTCACCTGCGCGGGTCAAACAGTAGGTCGCCGGTGAGCAGCTCGAATATGATGCAAGCGAGGGACCACATGTCGGCCGGGGTGGAGTACTTGGCTCCCAGGATCACCTCCGGGCAGCGGTACTGCCTGGTTTGAATGTCCGTGGTGAACTGCTTGTGCACCCAGCATGCGTTCCCGAAGTCCACGACCTTGCACTGCAGGTTGCGCAGCTCCGTCTCTGTCAGGCCCGTGCTCCCCGTCCACACCTCCTCCGCAAACACCACCATTCCCTCGCCATGCGGCGTCCTCTCCTGTGCATCTCTGGCGGGGGAGCTCGCGATGGGCTCCTCGTACGACATGGCTTCCACGGTGCTGCGCATGGGCATGGAGCAGGGCGTGGCATCCTCCTCTGACGCCAGAGGGGTGGTTATCTCTACACGCGGCACAGACTCCTTCGCGGGAGACTCTGGAGCACATCCCCCCTCTTTTTCCATCACGTCTCACAGCGCTGGCGTCAAAGCAAAAATCCGCGTTCACTCTACACGCCAAACATCGAGCTGAGCGAGGCATGGCCCCGAGAGCGGCGCCAGACATGCCGCAGGGAGGGAGGCGCATCAGGCGCGTGCGCAACAGGGCCCCTGCACTGCGGCGCGTTATCCCCGAAGGGTGATGCCTGGCGGCATTCGGCAGGGTCAGGCACTTGCGCGCATGCGAGAGTTGGGAGCCGGGCACATGATCAAGCATGCCGGAGCAGCAGTCGAGGCAAGTCGCCCGTGTGTGAGGCCGGGTGGCACCTGAGGCAAGTCGCCCGTGTGGGGGGCCGGGTGGCACCTGAGGCTGGGTTTGCATCGCCCTTCTGCGCCTTCTTGGCCTTCTTTCGGAGCTTCTTCTTCTGGTTCTTGGAGAGGGAGGTGGTGGAGACCTCCGCAGACAGCGAGTCCACCACGCCACCCTCCATCTGGCTGGAGCTCTGCGACGTCGTCGGCTGCTCCATGGAAACGTCCGCCGAGGCCGGGTCCTCCACCCGGGGGCCAGACGATGCGGGAGGCGGGCCCGCCGGCAGCGGAGGTTGGGGGGGCTGCGGCAGGGCGGAGCTCTTCCCTTTCCGCTGCAGAGTCCGCGGAGCACAGGCCGGCCCGTGAGCTGGCAGTGCAAGGCACCTCCGCAGTTCGAGTGTGCTCTCGTGCGTGGCTCCTGGAAAGGATGTGCTCGGGGGCACAGTTGTGCACGCACGGAAACGGGGTGGTGGCAAGGAGCTTGGACGGACTGCCTGGCGCATGACCGGAGGCGCGCACGGCAGAGGTGCAGTCAGGGCATACGCAGGGGGGCACAGGAGAGGCCACGCACTCCCGGGCTTCGAGGATTAGGGAGATGAGACGTAAGCAGGACGTTCTCGGGCTTCAGGTCGGTATGGATGATTTGACGCTCTTTGTGTATGTATTCCAGTCCCAACTACACAAGCACGCTTGACAACCAGTCAGCCTCTCTCCTAACAGCAAGGCACAAAATTCGTAAATATGGAGGCACGACAAGCATCAGCACCGAGAAGTTCTCTGGGATTTGGCTTAAATGCAAAAGCTGTAGACTCTGGCCACCTGCCGGTTCCTCGTAGGGGAGGAGCAGAGGCTAGAGAGCAGGGGCTAAAGGACAAAGAAACTGGGCCCGAGCTCTGGGAAACGGGGCTTACCAGCATCTCCCGCGCGAGGTCTGGGAAACGGGGCTTACCAGCATCTCC
>LGRX02005509.1:0-75136 GCA_001247695.2 Cymbomonas tetramitiformis
TATCCTTACAACGGGCCCCAGGCCCCTCCCTAGGGTGTATCCTTACAACGGGCCCCAGGCCCCTCCCTAGGGTGTATCCTTACAACGCGCCCCGGGCCCCTCCCTAGGGCGTATCCTTACAACGGGACCCAGGCCCCTCCCTAGGGTGTATCCTTACAACAGGCCCCAGGCCCCTCCTTAGGGTGTATCCTTACAACGGGCCCCAGGCCCCTCCCTAGGGTGTATCCTTACAAAGGGCCCCAGACCCCTCCCTAGGGTGTATCCTTACAACGGGCCCCGGGCCCCTCCCTAGGGTGTATCCTTACAATGCGCCCCAGTATTGGAATCTGCAAGTGCTGCTGATCAGTTTGGTGTAAAGCATGACTATCTAGACCTTGTACAGTAGTCAGGATGCTCAAACCCTGAAGAAACCCTAAAGAAACACTGTGGAACCCTTAGATCTAGATCTGTAGATCTGCTGAACTAATCGTGGCCGTCAGATCACTGATGACCATCGGGAAGTGCGTAATGACTCCATCTGTAGTAGTCAGGAGTGTCACTGCGGTCGGTATGAACACGACAGTGACACGTAGGAGTCTGTTTCGTGAACTTTCACATAAGATCGCCTAATCGCCCAATCAGTAATGATGGCGCGCAAATGTTCGTGTCGTTTCGAGCTACGAACTGATATATCTTTTGATAATGAAAGTTTACGCTTGCTTTTGTGTAACCGAAACTCTCGAAATCCTACAGGTTTTGGGCCCACTTACTACACAGTAAGTGTTAACCTACGGTTGTATCACGCAATTTTTTTGCTGCGCGTTTTTCGGAAATGAGTATGGGACAAGACAAGGCCAAGCTTGCGGGGCGGACCCCACCAGGACTGGGTGTGGAATCTACTTACGGCGATATCTCGGAAGTGATGTCGGAAGGTGGAACTTCAGTTGGGGAGGACTCTGCGGCGTTGACAGCTCTTATCGATGAGCGACAACAACAGCTCTCTTCGCAGCAAGACGCGCGTATAAATGAGCTTATGAAGATGGTTCAGGTCCTGGCACAGGCAGTGCCCCAGTTGGCTGCGAATCAAAATGTGGGGACGGGAGAAGCTGTTGCGTCTCCTGAGGCCGCGAAATCTGGTATGTCTAGTTCTGGTATGCACTCTCGCGTTGCGGGTGGTACTGCGAGCGTACCTTTGCCTCCTCTGGCGGAAATGTTGAAGAGTTTCAAGTCTGATCAGCTTTATTCTGGTCAGGACGCAGAAAATGACAGCAAGTGGCTGGAATTCCGCGGTAAAATTGTGCCATGTTTGCGTCACCGGGCGCTGGCGTTGCTCTTATCTGACGCGCGCGACTTGGAGGACATCAAGAACGACGAGCACTTCTCTGTGGCAGCGAATCAGTTGTTTCACGACTTGCTGTCGGCCGTGACTTCCAAGACGGCAAATGCGGTGGTGCAGACGTACAGTGAGGAGGCGAATGGTATATTGGCCTGGCGGCAGTTAGTTAAAATGCGTCGAAGCACGGGCCCTGCGTACTTTGTGAGGCAGGTCCAGGCTCTGCTTGATGACACGAAGAAGTTTGCGTCGCTTGCTAACCCACTGCCGTTCTTTCTGAGTGCGCGGCAACTTCTCGACAGGGTGAAGGAATATGCGTGCACGAGCGAATTCCTGCCGACCGGTGAGAAATTTCATGTTGCCAGCCTGGAGGCGGTCTTTGTGGCTATGGTGCTGAAATTCTTGAACCCGGCGTATGTTGTGGTACGTTCTATGTACTCCAAGAACAAGATACCGTCGTTCCAGGAGCTGAGTGACGCGGTGTGTGACCACTTCGACAACGTTATAGCTACTTCAGCGGCAGCTACGGAGACGGGTGCTGGAATCGTGGAGGACAGGCGCAAGCAGGAGGAGCAGAAACGTACTGTGATGCTCAAGAAGGTTCCGTGCCCCATATGTCATATGACTGGGCACTCGTCCAAGGAGTGCTTTGTGACTAACGAGGGCAAGCGGGAGGAGTTCCTCAAGAAGAATCCCAAGAGGAGGGACGCGATAATGAAGAGGGTCCAGGACTACCAGAAGCATGGGAAGCTACCCAATCGTGCGGCTGCTGTCACTGAAGCTCAGCAGGACCCTGGTGTGGATGCTTCTGGGGAGGCTCTGTATGCAATCTGTGAGCTGGACAGTGTGGTTACCTGTTTCTCTGAGGACATGCCCCAGTTTATCTCTGGTTACATTGGGGAAGACTGTGCTGGTGTCTCCCTGTACAACTACTATGCAGTTCTGGGTGGACTTACATCTTCTGAGAATTCTTTCCCAGTTGGAGAAGAGGGCCAATCTGTGAGTGGTGTCTGTCGGTGGAGGTCTGATGCTTCTGTGAGAGGGCACTCTGCATTGAAGAAGCATGGTAAGAGGTCACACCCTTATGTGCCCAACAAGCATCGGTTCTTGTTGAACAAGCACAAGTACTTTCCGGTGGCTCCAGTGTACGACTCGTTTGTGTACATTGACACTCTGTGCACGGCCCTCCCTGGGAGGAAGCTTGAGCCTACCCAAGCCCTGTGGGAAGCAGGAAGGGAGCAGCATCTTGGGACTGGATATCAGATATCCCCCAGGCAGCCATGGTACACCACGGATGTCCAAGGTGTGCATAGTATGTTCATGGGTGGCTCTGTGGAAGTGTCGGACAGGGCATTGAAGGTGCTGGAGGATCATCACTTTCCTGCTGTTGGCAGAGTGGTGTGCCAAGTGGAGATGGAGTGTGCCAAGCACCTTGTGGCGGAGCAGCACGGTCTGCTGCAGCGTCTGATTGAGAAGGAGCCGGTCATGGTGCGAGGGTCCTTTGAGAAGTTGCAGTCATGGGTGACTTTGCTCAGCATGGTCACTCGGGACACGGTGCAGGCGGTTGAGGACTTCTGGGCCTTGCTGGGATATGGTTATGAGGATGATTGGGACTTTGACTCCTCGTCTGGTGGCAGTGACGGTTCAGATCACAGTGGCTATGACTCTGAAGGCTCTTCTCATCGTGGTGATGACTCTTCGGATCCAGAAGATCATACCTCTGGAACCACACCAGATGCCTATGTGGTGCATGGTGTTGAGCAGGTTTCCTTTCAACATGCCTTCTCTTCTCACCCATTGCCTGAGTATGTGCATGCACTGGGTGGCTCTGATGTCAGTTTCATGACACCTGCAAGGGTTGCTGCGCGCCATCATGCCTGGGCCTGTCACACACTATCTAGACTCGGATGTGTGCCTGGTCTCAGTGATTCCTCTGACTCGGATGAGGAAGATTATGCTTCAGATACTGTGCCAGCTCTGGGGGATGCCTCTGACTCGGACGAGGAGGATGATGAGCACTCATGGCAGCCCTTTGAAGGAGTGGGTATCCCCTCTGATGATTGGGCATCTGGGCTGTTTTATCCTCATTGTGGCGGTGACTCTGGTAACTCCATCAGTGCTCTGGATGCAGCTTCTGACATTGGCTCGGATTATGATGGCTATGCTTCAGAGGATATGCCTGATCTGGTGGACGCTTCGGACTCGGACGAGGAGGACGAGGTGTGCATTTTGCAGCCCCTTGAAGGAGTGGGTGGCGTCCCCTCTGATGATTGGGCATCTGGGCTATTCTCTCTGCCTTGTGAGCAACACCTCTGCCTCGAGAGCGCTGACCCTGGTACTGGTGCTGATTGGTATGATGATGCGCCTGATCTGGAGGATGGCAGTGGCTCTGATGATGACGAGTCAGGTGACTTACCAGGGGGGCATCCTATATGCACCCCACTTGCCCTGTGTGTTGCATCGGCGCACAGCAGGACTGACACATTCACCGGCGACCTGCCATTGGCTGCAGGCGGTGGTCAAGTGGCCATGTTGGACAGTGGTGCCTCCAAGCACATATTCAACTCGATGGCTAGCTTTGGGAGTGACTTTGATGCCACTTCACATTCCACTTTCAGTGTGGTGCAGGCGGGCACTGTCTCATCGGAGGGCAGTGGCACGGTGACATTTGCCAAGCTGGATGTGCTTACTGGGCGCGCTGTTGGGCTGCAATTCACTGGTGCACACTGTATCCCTGGGCAGCCTTTCAATTTGGTGTCAGTAGTGGCGCTTGAGGATGCTGGTTTCAGTGTTGACTTTGGGGCCAGGCGGATATCCAGTGAGGGGATCACATTCTCATTCTCCAGGGTTGGCAACCAATACATCATATATGAGGATCGGGTGACTGGCGCTCTGGATGCATATGTAGCTTGTGCAGCATACCACGATGACTCTGACCGGGATAAGTCGGACTGGAAGTTTGAGGGGGCTGCGAAGCACATCGAGGAGCATGGGCCGTTCTCTCTGGAACTCTTTGCCTCCGATGACAACCACATCTTGGGCAGCTATTGCACCGCTGGTCGCTCTTGCTTTGACAGGGACTGGGCAGGTGAGGCGTGCTATGGCAACCCTCCCTATCAGCATGATATCATCCTGAAGTGCCTGCAGAAGGCACTCAGGGATTTTGATAGGGCACCTCAGTCCACCAGGTTTCTTTTGGTGTTACCCAAGTGGGAGACTGCAAGCTGGTGGCAGCTTACGTCGCAGTTTGCCATTGTTCATGAGTATCCTGCTGGGGAAACTATATTCTCGGCTCCACTGGATGCATGTTACAACGTGGAGCACCTCGAGATGTGTGGAGAAGACAGGGTGTGGGTCAGAGAGACCAAGTGGCAAGTGGTGGTACTGTACAAGGATGGGCATACAGCTATGAAGATTGACGCCAAGATGCTTGCACATCTTCGTCTTGGACATGTTGGCGACATCACCATGCAGGACATGCTGGACGAGGGGGTCCCCATGGGCATCACGGCTGCGCAGTATGCCAAGAGCCTGGTGCTGCGCTGCTCGGAGAGGTGTGTCTCCTGCAGACTGACCAAGGCCATCAGACCTTCTATGAAGCCTACGGGCAGGGAGAGGGCTGCGGAGATTGGGTTGTTGGTGTGGTCTGACACCTGTGGGCCTTTCAGGCACAGTGCTGGTGGGTACAGGTGGTTTGTTCTCTTCTTGGATGATTGCACATCCTGGTTGTGTGTGTACTTCCTGAAGAGGAAGTCCGACTACCTGGGGGCGCTGGAGGAATTCCTGGTCGAGGTCAAGAAGCACAGGAGCCGCATGGGCCTGGAGGAGAAGTACCACATGGTCCTGCACACTGACGGCGACTCGACTATGATTGCTGGGCAGACGCAGCAATACTGCAAGGAGAGAGGCATTGAGCAGCGGCATGGGTCACCATACCTCCACGAGAACCAGTCTCGGGTTGAGAGGTCCCACAGGACGGTGCAAGCAATGGCTCGGGCAATGCTGGTGACCTCTGGCTTTGGTGTGGAGGTATGGCCGCTGTCTGTTCGACACACCGTGTACACCTTGAACAGGACCTTCCAGCGACCTCTGCACAAGCAGTCCCCCTACTTCATACTGTATGGGAAACACTATGACCTCTCCCTTCTTCGGGTATTTGGCTGTCTGGCGTATGCCTTTGTGGACCCGGACAGCAGGGAGCATAAGCTCAGTGACCGAGCGAAGCAGCTCAGGTACGTTGGTCACTCTGAGGTCTCCTCGGCCTACTTACTGTATGATCCCGAGTCCGGCAAGATCGTCAAGTCTGGTATGGTGAGGTTCCATGAGGCTGTCGACAAGCTGGGCAAGGTGGTCACCACGTGGGATCCTTCAGCAGTGGCCCCACTGAGTACCAACTTCATGGTGACGGTGCTGGATGCGGAGTATCATGAAGCCCTTCCCAGTGGTTTGGGAGATGATATTCTTGGCATTGGTGCCTATTTGCCTGATGAGAGCGACGAGATCTTGGCAGTGCTGAAGGTGCAGGCTGGGGATATGGTATGCTGGGTGAGCCTCAGAGACTATCTAGATGGCCAGCCCAAGCATATGAGTGCTGTGCGCTCGGCTATGCAACATGGTGACCTCAATGTCGACTACCCACTGTTCACTGAAGTCATGGCGGATGCTGGGAAGGAGAAGCTGGAGGCTGGGATCATATGCGCACGGGCTGTGGGACCCAGCTCATTCCCATACTGTGTGATGCTGCTCACAAACTTCACGCACATCGATCTGCCATTGGGTAAGGTGCATTTCCCTCCTGAGCACACATGCTTGGCAGCAGCTGTGAAGGCGTGTGCTGGAGGATCAGTGGATGTGCTGCCACCAGGGGTGACTGAGCCGAAGGGGGTCAAGCAAGCTATGGGGGCGCCAGATGCTAATGAGTGGATGGAGGCTATCCAGACAGAGCTGGAGGCCCTGGTTACGGTCAAGCGGGCTCTCGAGATGATGGACAAGGAGGATGTGCCCCCTGGGGTTCACCTGTTGGACATGGCTCTGGTGTTGAAGGTCAAGCTGGACAAGCATAGGCAGTTGCAGAAGCGCAAAGCGAGGGTGTGTGTGAGGGGCAACAAGCAGGAGTATGGTGTCGACTATTTCGACACCTTTGCCCCGTGTACTCAGTTGTCTTCGGTGAGACTGGTTATCATTCTGGCGCTGAACCTTTCCCTGCAGGTGTATCACATGGATGTGGAGACAGCCTTCCTGAACTCGACCCTCGAGGAGGATCTGTATGTCCAGCTCCCTAGGGGGCTGGAGTATCAAGGGAGGACGTGTGCCAAACTCCTCAAGGCGGTGTATGGCTTGAAGCAAGCGGGCAAAGAGTGGTTTGAGACCAGCGATGCTTTCATCATGGCCTACGACGAAAGGATGAGGCGCAGTGATGTTGAACCCTGTCTGTATTTCATCAGGGACTCTGACATCACAGTCATTATTCTGGCATATGTTGATGACTACATTGTGGCCACTGACAGTAGCACGTGGTATGACAGCTTCGTGGCAGCCTTCAACTCCCAGTATGCCTGCAAGGACTTGGGTGTTCTGGACCTTGTGATGGGTATTGGTGTGCGCTGGGGCCCTTGGGTGGCCTATCTCTCCCAAACTGGGTACATCTCCCAGATGATTGACACCTATGGACTCAAGGATGCCAAGCCTGCTAGTCTGCCCATGTCCCCAGGATGCTCTCTTACCCCATCTGATGGCAAGGATACCACCATCCCATTCAGGGGGCTGCTTGGGCAACTGCAGTGGATTGCAAGGTGCTCACGCCCTGACATCATGGCAGCTGTATCTGCTCTCTCCAGGTTCTGTGCGTCCTATGGCCCAGAGCACTTTGTGGCACTGAAGCAGGTTGTCAGATACCTCAAGGGCACCATGGGCTACGAGCTGGTGCTACGAGCAACCTCTTCTGTGCCAAGGGGGCTGGGTCTGGCATGTGGAGCACTACCGATGTGCATATACACTGATGCTGACTATGCTGGCTGCAAGACAACGAGAAAGTCCACATCTGGCATTGCTGTCTACCTGTGTGGGAGCTTGCTCATCTTCTCCTCGATCATGCAGAGATGTGTATCGCTGTCGACTACCGAGGCTGAGATCATTGCCATGTCTGAAGGGGCTCGGGAGATCAAGTACATCATGAACGTGCTGAACGACTTGGTGGACATCCGCAACCCGGTGCCTATGTACTGTGACAATCAAGGGGCCATTCATTTGGCCTCCGATTATGTCAACAACAACAGATCCAAGCACATTGAGGTCAGGAATATGTACATCCGAGAATTGGTGAAGTCCGACACAGCGGAAGCCTTGTATGTCTGCTCAGCGGACAACACCTCGGACATCTTCACCAAACCTCTTCCCCTACCACTATTCCTTAAACACAGGGAAAGCTTGGGCATCATGAAGTTGCAGGACACCACCTCTGAAGACTGAAGACTGAAGGGGGCACCATCCCATACTCTGGAGCTGGAGGGGCACCATCCCAAGAACTGGATATTGCTGACTGAAGGGGCACCATTCCCAAGAACTGGCAGTAGGACAACTAGACAGTCACCCTTTAGAAGGGGTATTGGAATCTGCAAGTGCTGCTGATCAGTTTGGTGTAAAGCATGACTATCTAGACCTTGTACAGTAGTCAGGATGCTCAAACCCTGAAGAAACCCTAAAGAAACACTGTGGAACCCTTAGATCTAGATCTGTAGATCTGCTGAACTAATCGTGGCCGTCAGATCACTGATGACCATCGGGAAGTGCGTAATGACTCCATCTGTAGTAGTCAGGAGTGTCACTGCGGTCGGTATGAACACGACAGTGACACGTAGGAGTCTGTTTCGTGAACTTTCACATAAGATCGCCTAATCGCCCAATCAGTAATGATGGCGCGCAAATGTTCGTGTCGTTTCGAGCTACGAACTGATATATCTTTTGATAATGAAAGTTTACGCTTGCTTTTGTGTAACCGAAACTCTCGAAATCCTACACCCAGGCCCCTCCCTAGGGTGTATCCTTACAACGCGCCCCAGGCCCCTCCCTAGAGTGTATGCTTGCAGGTGTGAAGAGAGGCATACCTGACTTGACCCGTCCATGTGCTTCGATCGAAGTGTCAGTCGATGGGGCTAAAAGTTTTTTTTTTCTTCTTTTTTTCTCTTTTGATAGCTTTCAAGACGCTTGTGCCACATGGAAGAGGAACTTCAGAAATTTACACAATGGTTCGCAGCTGCTGTCGTCACTGTCAGTTTCTGGGCCACGTGGGTTGGTGATGATAAGGTGATTGCACCGTGGATAGCCATGATGGTTACATTTGCCATATCTGTGGAAAAGGTGGCTATCGAAGTTGCGAACACGGGTGTAGAAGATGTAGGAGATGGGTGAGGAAACGGTGCTTTGCGTAGCAATCTTGACCGCGAAACCACTGACGGTTGTGGAGATCGGGAGTGGGAGGGGTGACTGTAAACGGCATGTGGCAGGCGCAATCCGCATGGACTGATTGAGAAAGACTTGATCCCATATGCTGAAGTGAAGGCAGAGAAGTTATTTTTGGGGTAAACTTGCAACCCTGCGTGCGCCGTCACTTGCTCCACATGTCGCTCCCAGGTGTCACACCTTCCTTGCCTAGCTCTGCTTGGGTGTTGTGTACAGTCTGCCGGTGTATTGTCACTCTAAGGTCTTGCTCCAAAAACTCATCCAGGATCGCTCTCAGCCCGTTTTCTTGCGGCATCCCATCTCTGATGCGCAGTAGTGCAGGATGCCCATGCTTGCTTACCATGACCTGCCCGCCGGCATCTCCCTTCATTTGCAGCCGCGGAAGGGATCATGCCTCACCAGCAGGATGGATGCAATCGGTTGTCGCTAAATGCTCATGGGTCTGAAGTGGGCGAGCCGGTAGCGGTAGTATTGTTGGGTCCGAGAACTGTACGATGGCAATTTGGGGTAATTTAATGCCCGAAATGTACGTGCCAGCAAGGGAGATACTGGTGGGTTTGCGATGTCCTTGCAAGCCGAAGAGGCCATGCTCGGTGTGAGAAGTACATGCCAGGGACGAGGGTCCAATGGATGGCACTTCGCGTTGTGCATGTGGGACGAGTGTGCGAGGAGCAGTAGTCGGGATCTAATCCGCAAATATCGCAAAAATGTAATGTGTGTGTACGTTGAGGGCATGAACAGGTTGCATGTAGCGCCAAGCCCACCAAGCCCGGTAATGCAGCCAAGCCCACCAAGCCCACCACATCCAAGACCAGCTCAGGCTCGGGTTCCCCTGCTCGAAGACAGCCTCTCCCTGGTACCCTTCATCCCCGCCTCCCCACTTTTTATGCGCTCCAGGTACAGGGCGAAATATGGGGCGAGCAACGGGCACTTGGGAGCGGTTTACTGCGAGTTCTCTGCGGATTAACGAGGGAAGAATTTCTGTTGTCACAGGGTGTGAAATCTCCGGCTGTGTGGGTTGTGTTGTGTTGTGTAGGGTGTCTTGCTTTGTTATAAGTTGGTTGGGAGGAGTGTTATTACATTGCCACTCGATGCGATGATTCTTGGTTTGTCGCGACCTGACAGCCGGGTTTGCCGATCTGTGGTTAGCCAACGGAAGGGATATCTATTTTGTAGTCCTTTTGGGGTATTCTGGGATAGAATTATTTTTTTGCGGGGGGGGCTGCTTTAGTTCGTCACGCGGGGCGTTGTTGGGCTCATTCTTCTATTGTATATGTTTCGGACGCTGTCTGCCCAACTCACATTGCAAAATGTTCATCACCACCAAGAACATGAGACACATCAAAATAGGGCAACATCAGGAATCGATCTTGAAACCTCTTAAGACCTGTGTTTACTATGTGTCAACATGTCAGGTTGAATGGGCATGCGTGTAAGGGTGCAAATCAGTTGATTGCCGATGCATTATATCCATAAACACAAATTCAAGAAAGGTCACTGTCTATGAGTGAACGTAAGCACGTGATTTTTGCAAAAATCAGTTGTGGTATGTGACGTATGCGATGTATCAATAACGAGCTTAAGCGGCGGCTGTAAATCTATTTGGGTATTCTATGTTGATCCAATAAACTTTGACAGCTTCATGCCGAGTCTCCAGCCACTTTCACTGTTCGCGCTGTAATATTATCTTCCTCTCATCGAAGTGACTTTGACTATTATCGTTAATACACAGGGCGGTCCGGCTATCGACCAGCAGAAATGATCCGAATTTGTAAGTTTCAGCGATTGATGGCACTCTTTGGATCTCAAAACATTGCAATCTCTGCGAGTTTACCGAGCACTCGGCCTGCTATGCGTCAGCGATTGAATTCTAAGAAATCTAAGTGCGTGCCGGTGGTGATTGTCGTTCCAAGGCGGATGCAAGGATGCCGTGCAATGATGCGCCACCACCGGGTCTTTCTCTTGTGCTCATGTGTTGCGCAGTTCTCGTCGATGACTGTACAGAGTATGAGGTTTGCTCACCTTCTGCAGCTGTTTCTAACTTGTTGCATTGTGGGTGTGGTTGCAATCACATGTAGAGTCGCGAGCACAAGTACGCAGCCCATAAGACGCAGAGTGCGTGGAAGACTGCATTCATGTGAGTCCTCGCAGGGCTTGAGCTCCATGCCTCGCATGCATGAACCATTCAGCCTGTGAAGCACTGTGACATTTACCTCATAGTGGCCAGTTGTGTGGTCGGCTACTTTTGCTTCACACCATATGTTATTGGTTGTGTGTATTCAAAACAAGATGGAGGAATTAATTTGATTGATCTTATCACTTTTCCTAATTTGGGGTGTCGGGGGAGGTGGGCAAAACAGGTTTATCATTTTGGTCCCACTGTGTTTGTTTTTTTCAATGCAGTGTTACATTCGACGCATTACGACGCCACTCCCACAGGTGTGAACCCTGCCGTTGCACAGTAACGTCGGAGCATATATGAATAAAAACTGCGTCATCGAAAAGCATATCTGATAGCATATCCATCGATTGTGCGCCATTTAGGCGCATCCGGGTTGCGCATAATGTGAAGTATCGAAATCGTATATTAAGGTTTTTCTATCATGAAATGCAACTTCAATTTGTCTGTGACAAGATGGCATGCCACAGAGCCGTTGCGCTTTGCTTGGGCTTGCTGGCGAGTATCACAGGCAAGTTGGTGTACTTTCTGGATGGATGGACTCAGGGTACACGCAGTGCATCCCAGGCAATTCGTATTCTGATTTTTGATCTTGGATGATTTTCCCACGTGCCTGAATCGGGAAGACAAATGCCATTTAGAAGCCCTAACTCGTGGAGGGAATTACGGTGAACGCATGGAGTAGTGGCAGCGTACAACATTAAAGATGCATAATGCAGACCAGAAGGTGAGGTGTGTTGTGTCACCATGACAGGACGAGGAGGATCCACTTCAATGGCCGACATGATAGCAACACCTATATATCCTCCTTATAACCGATGGTAGTTGTCAAGACAGTTAGTTCATTTAATCGCCACGCACGTGACGTGGGCCCGATTACATTATGAGAAGTATTCATTCTGCATATGTATCAATGGGAACACGTGCAGTGTAATGATGTGAACAACCACATGGGCAGCATGGCATGGAGCAATCTTCTTTAAGTGAAAATAAGTGCATTGACAAAGATCCTTTGATGCATACATACACTTAGACGACTTTTGCAGTGACGATCCAAATAGCCTAATACCACTGCGAACGGGGGTTGTGGTGAATTGTAAACACTGTATATCGTGGGAGCTGGCTCAATATTGTACCTCTCATCATGGGTCGGTTGGCATTGAAGGTCGCCGGTGGTGGTGGGTGGCAACAGGGGGTGTGGAATTCAGCAGTGTGAGCGCGTATTAGTGAGTGGGTGGCGTAGCGGGGCTAGGATAACGACGAGTGGGACTGATGAGAGGGGGTCGTGGGTGGTAAGGTATGTTCATTGGGATGTGTTTGTAGTTGTATCAGCGTCATGGGTCGATTGGCATTGAAGTTTGCCTGTGGTTGCAATAGGGGTTTTGTGAAATTTAGGCTGAGCGCTGATATAAACACACACATATACGGACACGGTTGGATACACGGTTGTCAAGGATCATATACGAGTGCTAATCCGAGTATTGCTTTTTAAGGTTGTGCATCGTGAAAACAATGACTTTGTAGGCACATGCTCGTAGCGGCGAGGCATTTGTGGTGCATACTTAAGCCATCGCTTACTTTATATCATTTTGTTGATTGTAATAGTGTGTTTCATACTGTGAATCGCTTTGATCAGGGTTGATTTTTAATATTGTGAATCGCTTTGTTTGTAGCCTTGTATGTCCCGATCGCGCCGGGATATTTATCACGGTCCGTTTAGAGCATCGGATGCCTCTGTTGTTGCTTGGTACAAATCACACAATGCGTGGTGGTAGGCCAGAGTAGATAATATATATATATATAGTCGTATGAAATTATTATTTATTTACTTATTTACTTTGTATACTTCCTATTTAAGTACACTCTGGCTTGCTACAAAGCGACTGGCATGCACGAAGCAACAGAGGCATCCGATACTATTACACGGACCGCAACTTGCATGTACACCGGACGATACCACCGGCATACATACGCGACGCGTTACCTGGTGCGGGCGGGGCATGCAAGGCTGCAATGACGATTTACGGGTGCGAAGTTATATGGCACTGAGATTAAGCTATGCGTAGGATAATATACGCAACGTGATATTGTGGTGACGAGGCGCACCCGTTTCCAGTAAATAATGGCTCAAAATATGATAACAGGTCACTGACCGTATAAGATAAGCACACCAAAGAATACTTTTGCATACTTATTATCATACCGCGCTTAAGACAGTGTTCAGGCATAAGCAAAATAGGAGCACTCACCAAAGAAAATGCAGGCCCTGGGAGACAATCGGGATGGTAGCAACCACCGCGGGTGCATATGGATGCCAAATGTGAGTCGCCCAAATGTCTCAAGCTGCTGTGACATACGTGTGCATACCTCAGAAATCATATATGTGTGTGTGTGCGTGTGTGTGTGCGGCCTTGTGATCATCGTCGTCATAAATAGCAACATTCACAACCCAACAAAACGAGGGCGGATATTATAAAAATGCAGGCTGTAGCCGTCATGATGAAGAGAATCGACTGCTTCGATCAAACGATTGATTCGTATTTCCCATTTATCAGAATACAGCAGCATCGCACGTATGTATATGTTGAGCAAGCACTTTGAGCGAAATGGGAGCAAACACGGCACGCACACCGCTTGCGCAGCATACATGGTTGTTAAGTTTACTGAACATAAGGAGTTGATCATCTCCAGTTTCGGTCTGCGGGATAGTGTGGCATGGTGGCCACGACCATCCCGCATATATATACAGCAGCCTACCCTAAAAATTGTGCCCCCTTTGTCCCAGGAGACTCGGCAGCTAACATCACACATGCTCGTCACCATATCACGTGGTATACATTATTGCTGCTAGTTGTACTCCCAAATGTACATCGCACGCGGCGCATGCTTCTTGTTGTACCTCCCACCATGATCAGCTGTCTTGACGAGTTTGAAGTTGCGGTGGTACAACGATGTCAAGTTGGCAAGATATGTATCACGGCAACCGCTCACCATTTTGCAAAAGATTAGCACATATTGTTTCGCGCTCATCTCGTATGTGAATCGATCGCCTATCTGTTTTGCCTGCTGCATGAACTCCGACACCAAGGTTGTGTTTGATGTAAAAGCATGCATTGCCTCGTCCATCTCACTCACACTGTGGACTAGACCGGCTCTTACAGCATCGAATCCACGTGTGATCTCATCGTATGGAGCGTACTGATAAAATATCGTCGGGATACCGTGGCTCAAGCACGACACGAGTCGTGTGGTTGGTCTGCGAGTCACTTCATATACATCGTGGACATCCTTTGGCCAAATCAAGCACATGTCCCACCTATCGTATTGTAAATGATGTGTGATCTGTGCCGCAATGTTCTTATCGTTCTGATCGGCAGGTGTATATAACCCTTGCTGCCGTTTACTTGTAAGATTATGCCTGTATGTATCGTAAATGAATTGGGGATGGGCTGTCAAATTGTACTTAGCAGCGGTTTGATTAATGGCCGTCAGCATTTCAACTTCAGGCATGTGAACTCTATGACCCACAAGAATTAAAGCATGCTTTGACATATCTCCGTGGTCGTGTGGTTGTAGACGTTGATTTGTCGAGTGTGCGAAATTGCTATGCGGGGCATACATTGTGCATATCGTAAGGTTAGCGTGTGCCTTTTTCTGCAGAATAGTCTGGCGAGCTGAAAAATCGCTGGTTTCAAACAGCACGTCGATCAGAGGTGACAATTTATTTCGCTGTTGCAAAATCTCCAAATTATCTAGTCGGTCGAACATCACAACTGCACCTTGCGCGCGGCAGAATGTGGCACAGTGGTGAGAATATTCCTTAATCAAAACGCATACATGCACTTCCTTTTGCGGATCAAACAACGATGTTCTGTTCGGATGCGTCTCGTCGTATTCCTGCAGAAAAAAACCACACATTCCGGCAAATGTTACATCGATCTCCAAGCTCATTGATGGTGTATCTAGAAAGCTGTGTAGCACTTCTGCTTCTTTCCTTATGAAGTTGATTATAAGATCGCCGCGCATTCTAGAACTTTTCCATCGCCACTGGGCACGGTTGTAAGCTATAAACGCCACATTTATTTTGACATTGGTTCTGAGGGCGGGGGGCGACCCAAGAGCTGTGGCATCACTCGGCTGATGCATGAGCGGCACCCCGCTCGTATAATCGGGCATGCGCTGCGACGAGTCAGGTATAGAATTCGTCATTCCAGTATGTAAGTGCGCGCGTTCATCAGTACGACGCGTGGCGTGTATGCCATTGTGTGATATGTAAATAGCGAGCTGCAACATACACAGTATGCACCTTCTGCTTATGAAACGACCAAATGGAAATCTATAGATAACACTGGCATCGCGAGTGATTATTGCAATTCGCATGCTGTTACTTATAATCGGTGTTGACCCCCGATCTTTGCTTATGGTTTTTTAAGGAAGCTACGTAATTATAGGTTTACGTATGCGTAATCACTTGTATCAACAACTTGCGAAATTCAGGCTGCAGTAGCAGGGTTGTTCTAGAATAGCATCGATCGACTAAAGGACTTTATAATGGGCGAAGCTGTCGTGAGCGTTTCGCGAAACCTATATAAAAATTACGCCTGATGGTGAGTTAGTGTTAGGCCGTCCGAACTGCACTTGTCCTGTCTGCGTCACATCACGTTGGCCCGTGAATGGCGGGGGATCTCGTAGGTAGCAAAACTGGTAGCCATATTGAGTAATTGGCATACTTAAGAAAGATGCTACGAGTTGCTATCACATCGGAAGGGGGGCTTAAGTATGGCTACGAGTTGAGTATATTTCGTCGAAAGGGGGCGAGGACAATGCAGTTGCTTCGGACAGCCTTCAGCGCACTCCGTCATTGCAGTACGAGCATGATGGTTTCACGGGTGTGAAACCATCTGTACTTATCCCACTGACCGTGTTCTGCTTACATTCATGCACTGTCACACCTCTTTACAAGCAGGTACGCGCAGGTATACGTCTCCGCCGGGCGGAAACAATAACGCTATATAGTGCAAATAGGACCTCGCATGCCTTGCCATATCATAATTGGTTCCAGACTTAGCAGTGTTCACTTTACAGTAAATCTTACCGTCTTCGTATATATGTGTATATTTATACCGACGAGGCGCGACTGGCATTGTTAACTGTCTGGAATATTATACGTATGCCATTAATACGCATTGGTGTATAATTATCGCGGCACACTTTTTAGCATCTTGTCTGCAACTTTCATCGCCATATTTATATGCCGATACAATACTGCAATACAAAAAGCAGTACGAGCATGTGCACAGTATCACTTGAACAAGGTCGTACTCCTAAGTTTCCTCAAGTCGCTGGTAATTATACCCGAATGACAGGGGGTTGTCGCCAAGCCTGCTCCAGGATGCAGATGGGTGCCCCAGAGAGGCGGCTGCGCGCATGCCTGAAAAAGCTTCTCCTAAAGCAAAGTTGACCGTCGTGTGCGTTTCAATCGGAGGTTTCATTTGTGCCAAGATTGCAACCACGTTGGATTTTCGGGGTCGCGACGTGTTCTCGGTGACCCGTTTCCTGTAGGTATCGCGAAAGTGTTTCGATAGCATGCCATATTCAGTTGGGGGTCATTCGTGTCTGCCTTTCGTTGCGAGCCACAATGCGTCACCGACTGTGGATTCGCGAAGCGAAATTAGATCATATGATGGTCGTGAAGAAGATATCAAGTGTATTTAACGTTCAACTAGAAACGTTGAGTAGAATGCATCCAGCCCCTAATCGCAACCCTCCTCCTGCCGGCCAGTAGCGTTACCGTGGTCAAAGACTGCAGCAGGCATCGCGAGCGCCGGTCTTGTGTAGTCCAGCGGTAGGCGATATATACATGTACACATGGGCGGATAAGATAACGAACGTAGAGAGAGAGAGAGAGAGAGAGTCTTCGTTGGCCTAGCTTATCAGTGGCATACAATGCCATCGAACGAAGGTACATACCGTAACATGCAATGAGCCGCGCACACATAATATTATTTAAGTCGGTAATAGTATGATGTATTATACGCATTGTAAGGATACCTCACATACACAAACTGTATGTAAACATGCTTCGTACGCATGAGATGGCCAGAACACCCTTCACGCAGGATGTATGCGTCCCGATGTTTTCCGGGGGCCGATGTATACTTGTATAATGGGTGCACCATGTTATAGTTAAATTGCTTAGGCCATATCTGTGCAAGGTGAAAGCTCATTTAGGGTGGATGAGTGTATCCAAGTAATATCCACGTGTTTGGATGGTACGTAGCTTTGAAGTTTGCATCCAGTAATGCATCGTTGCAAAGCTCAAGGGACATACCCTTACCAACCGACCAAATCGTACTTAATCAATAGTCAAGGATGTTGACCTTGAAAACCCATCACTTTACCAAAGAGGGGGCAAGTGTTGTGTTGGAAGCCAAAAAATGCATTATTTTATGCGATAAACCAAAATGATCGGTCATCACGTGGAAGCAATGCTCACTCATACAATGTCTACCATTCTAAATCACCCGCAGACACATTCCGAGCATTCGTTTGGATGAGATGCACACTCAGGGCACATACGGCGCCAAGAATCGATACCCATTTACCCTATAACCGATATGTGTACATATCGGATATCTTTGTTGCTTGGTACATACAAGCGCGTTGTGGTAGTAATTCGGGGAGTATGTATTTTCATATATATATATATACGAAGTACTCGGGACAAAGTTTTCGGAGAGGGGGAGCCACGGTGGCCTTCAACCTCGGGGTAGACCACCTGTTGATTGAGTTGCAAGGAGACTGGGTCTCCAATGCATACCAGAGGTATGAGCAGTTGATTGAGTCACGGAGGCTGGAGCTGCCAAAGAGGCTGGCTGCCAGAATGAGACAAGTAGAGAACAAGTGGAAGTGCATGAGGAAGCACAAGTCTGGCAGCAAGTCACTTCGGCATTTGGGTACTGTAGCTGTAGCGCCAGCCGGTTGGGAGGAAGGAACTTGCAGAAGCCGTGAGGCCCTGCAGTTGGGCTGACCCTTCGGCAACCCCGGTTGCATACCACCTCCCTAGAAGTACTCAAAGTTTGTTGTGAAACAAAAGGTGCTGATGAGCACCACCTCTGTCCCAGAAATTATCTCCCCGGGAAGTACCTCGCGCCTCGCGCCTCGCGCCTCGCGCCCCTCCTCGCGCGCGCCGTATTATATTATCCATGTTATCCGAAGCTGCGGAAGGCATTTTGAGTTTCACTATAAAATCGATATCTATCGATGCCTCGGGTGTTTAATTGGCTGCAATTTTCTTGAGCCTTCGCGCATAATTTTCACGCGCCGATTTTTTAGTAACAACGTTCTGCTGGATAAACTCCTCCATGGCCGCCGGATTTGCTATCCAGCACTTCTCCGCAAAGCGCACACCGCCAGAGCACGTAGGACAAATAAGCCTCCTGCCGGCATTGACCTTCTTCTCTTCGCTCTGCCTTCTTCTATCCGCAGCCAGAGCCCTAGCCACCGCAACAGTCGCCGATTCAACAGTAGCCCCCACGATTCCTAATGACGGAACCAGAGATTGCTTCACCACGTTCACAAAAGAAATCTCGGACCTCTGCATAAGCATGTGAAATGAAGGCCGCCTCTCCTTGTTTAGGTTCGCCACCACTTGCGCATACAACCATAGCCATAGCAACCATAACCATAGCAGCAGCAACCATAGCCGTCACCAACACTTCCATAGTGGTAGGATCAAACTTTGCACCTCCGTAGTTCGCCACGGAACTCATCACGTCAACAAAATAGCCTAATTGTGTCACGGAGTCCTCCGACACGTTCACAGTCAGCTTACACAACTTTATTGAGCACGCGAGTTGTCCAAACAACTGCGGCTCCACTCTGCACCTCAATTTTCCGAAAGCCTTCAAGCCGTCATTGCCACACCGTCGTACGACGTAAAAGACGTCTCCAGTTGTCATTTGCTTCAAAATTGCTGACAAAACTGTACTTGTCACACTAATATCTGCTATATCTGACACTTGATAGTCACTCACTAGCTCCAACAGGTCATGATCATGATAGAAGCTCGTAACCCCCGACTCAACTTCTTCGCATGATCAACAGATTTACCAGACGCCCTCCTTTCAGCATTCAACTGCATCACATTTTTCATTGTCTCTGCCATAGTTTGCATAAAAGCGAGCAATCTGTTTTTCTACAAGCTCTTGGAGCCGAGACTACCTGGTAGGATACTTAATCTCCCAGTGAGAAACCATTCCAGTTGTGTTCTGCTCTAGTTAGGATATATATCAGACCCATAATAACCTAAAATAATCAACTTCTGCTAGAGAATAATATACTCATACATATTTTCCTAGTAGGATGTGATAGTACAACAACACACACTTTTGATTCATGTACAATATCAAACAGTGTTTCACAAGTTTCACAAATTGCGTATCAACAGTGTGTGTTCCCGCCGAAAGTCGTCCCTATAACTCAGCTACAGCTTTCTATACTCCTACGTGTACTTTTGTCCATGGTCATCATATACTGTTATCATTTTGAATTGAACTCACTGACTTATCTGCCATAATTATCATCAGTCTCTATTTACTCATACAAACAATGCCACTATTTGAGTTCTTTCCATGCTGTAATCATTTCTCATAATTATTCATTCCGTGCCGGTACTGTTAGCACTGAGAGTCTGCATACACTGTTATACTACCCCCCTTCCCGCCCACTTCTTCCTTCCCCACTCGACACCGACGACCGACGATCTTAACTCCGGCGGTGTTCTTACAGCCAGGTATTTATTGCATACGACCAGAGCAAATGTCGTTTACTAATCGGCCTAGGTTACGGCCTATGTTATCTACATGATTTATCAACAAATGCGTGTATCTAGCAACCATGGTTTCAACCTAGTACACCACAAGTGTACATGTTAGATATATATCATACACATTTTCAGCCTACACTATCAACTCTTAACATACCTTAGATACCATCCAACGCAAGTCTCAACGCCAATACTACAATCGAAAGCATCGATAAACGAGCAACCTAAATTCAGCCTATAATAGCACTAGAATACTTTAATATCGTCCAACCTGAAATTCAACTTATATCATAACTATGCACATATGCCCCCACCCAACCTCAATTTTGAAATCGATACTAATCAGCTTCCGTTTTGGCCCACTATAGTACGATTATTATGTACATAAGATATCATCCAGCCATGAAATAACCCTTGCTATGCACCAAGTTCAATATCGGGTGCACAACCACGGTCTGATATATCGGGTACTAAACCTAAGTTTCCATATATATAGCACGACTATCATCAACACATGACATCACACAGTGGCTATCTACGTCAGCCCACATAATTATTGGAACCATCGTTGCACTGGAAGTGAGTCTCGTTATAAATCAATTATATATTATTCATTAAGATGTCGAGAAGACTGCCTTCACCACCCAGATGAGGTCATATGAGTGGTTGGTCATGCCACAAGGACTGCAGAACTCGCCATCTCAATACCAGCGACGAATGCAGCGGGCTCTGGGTCATCTTCCTTTTGTCCGCATCTTCATTGATGACGTGGTCGTTTTCAGCAACACCGCCGCTGAGCACTACGAGCACGTCAAGCAGCTGCTCCTGACGTGCAGGGAGAAGGGCATCTTCCTCAAGAGGTCCAAGTGTCAACTGTTGAAGAAATCCTTGCGATTCCTTGGTCACTGCATCTCTGCGGATGGCTGCAGACCCCAACATGACAAGGTGGCTGCAGTGAGGGACTGGCCCGAGCTGGAAACGGTTACCCACGTCAGACAGTTCCTGGGCCTGGCGGGGTACTACCGTAGATTCATTCACTGCTTCTCCGAGATCGCTCAACCCCTTACCCGGCTGACCAAGTCGGACGTACCCTGGGAGTGGGGTCCCATGCAGCAGTGGGCCTTCGAGGAACTGAAGAAGGCCCTCACCTCAGTACTCGCCCTACCCAACATCAAGGGTGCTGCGGACGGTACAGCACCTTTCGTGGTGCAGACGGATGCCAGCGGCATCGCCCTTGGGGGAGTACTGATGCAAGACAATGGAGATGGTCTTGGCCTGCGCGTGATAGCGTACGAGAGCCGCCAGTTCTCAGCCGCCGAGCAGAACTACCACACCGGCGAACGAGAACTAGGCGCCCTGCACCACTGTACCACCGTCACCTGGCGGCATTACCTCATTTTCACCAACTTCCGCATCCAGGGCGATCACCGCCCCCTTGAGTGGCTGATGGAACCTGGCAGAGAGCTCAGCCGCAGGCAGGCACGCTGGTACATGGATCTGGTGGAGGTGGGAGTCCCGCGCATGGAGTACATCAAGGGGGCACTACTGCTGGTACCAGACGCCTTGTCCAGAAGACCTGACTTCAAAGACAAGGACGTTCGTGAAGGGTTGAAGGAAGCAGGAGTGATTGACCCCACCTCAGACCTGCCGAAAAACCCACTGGCAACGCTGGACTCATAATGCTTCTCTAGCTCACCACCCGCAGCTCATCCCCACTGGGCCCAGGCGGTTGACTGCTGGCTTTCGGCAGTGGAGACCCTCTCCGTGGCGGAGCAAGCCATGGGTCTGGGGGAGACCATCGCCCTCGTCAATCCGAAGCTCTATAAAGGGGCGAAGGGAGATGACCTCGACTTCGACATGCCTGACTGGCCCGAAGCCAAAGGCGCGAAGCCGACAGAAACTCCACGCGAACCCCCTGACCGAGCTCCACCTCAGATAAGGATAACAAGAAGCATGTCACGGGCTGGAAAAGTTTCTACGACCCCGACACCCCCACAGTCGGTGTCACTGAAGACGCGAACGCCTGCACCACGGGCTGATGCATCGACGGCGCCCATTGAAAAGGCGCCAGCGAGCTCACCACCCCCACAGAAGGTGCCCCAGCAGTCAGTACCACCCTCGACCCTTCCCCCACGGAAGCGACAAGATCGCCTCCCAGAAGACTCGCAGAATTGGCGCGTTCGCGCAAAGTACTCCTCGAAGTACATCGAGAAGTTTGGACCCTTCGACGTGGACGCCTGCTGCGACCTCGGCGGCCGCAACAGACAGGCGGATCGATTCTGGACTGACTGCCTCTCTGAGAAATGGAGGGGTCTTCGGGTTTGGTGTAACCCTCCATACAACTCCAGCCACATTACTGTGGAGGCGATTCTGAACAAGTACATCGCAGAATGGAAGGCGGACCCGGAGAACACTTCTGCGGTCTTCGTCCTGCAAGATCACCAGTCCAAACTCCCCGCGTGGCGTAAGCTATTCAGGAAGGCCAATATGCAGATCGTGGAGGTCGTCCCTACTCACGATGACAAGGGCGAGCCCATTCAGTTCTTCGAGAACCCAGATGGGAAGGCCTTCGATCTTCGCTGGCCTGTCTTGATAGTGCACGCTCCTCCCGCCAAACCGCAGCCGGCACGCGTAAGACATCCACGAACGACCCCAGCTGTGATAAGAACGGGTGAGGCAGCGGACTTCAGAGACACGATCTCCCAGCAGTCAGACTCGAAGGTCCTGCGTGCGCTGAAGGCAGAGTACACCCGAGAGGGGTCACTCCGTTCGCTGCGGGAAAAGGTGAAGGCAGCGCCACACCAGTGCCTACAGGACTTCAGGCTGGTGGGTGAGGTAGTTTGGAGAACTGCAGCAGGGAGATATCAGTTGGTGCTGGGGGAGGATTCTCCACTTCGGGAGGTGGTGATTCGCCATGCTCACGAGTCATTGTCCTCAGGTCATACTGGGAGAGACAAAACTCTGGAGAGAGTGCTGCGACGCTTTTATTGGCGTGGAGCTGCGGAGGACGTGGGCACCTGGGTTGCATCCTGCGCGGTGTGCCAGTCGGTGAGGCCGCGAGGAACTTACCCGGATGGATTGCTAAATCCTCACAGCATCCCGAATAGACCGTGGCAAGATGTCGCAGTGGACTTCGTCACCGGCTTACCAGTATCAGAGAGAGGCAATGACGCTTTTGTGGCCTTCACGTGCAAGCTGACGAAGATGGTCCACGTCATACCGATGAACTTCGGCGACAGCTCTGCAGCCGTGGTGGCCAGGATCTACTTTGATTCCATCGGTGTGGCGCTTGCATGGCGCGCCTATGAAGATTGTCTCTGACCGCGACCCGCGGTTTCAGGATGCCTTCTGGCAAGAACTTATGAGACTAATGGGCGTGAAAGTGGCTCGCACCACTCCGTACAACCCTCGGTCTGACGGACAGGCGGAGCACAGCAATAGAGTCGTTGAGGACATGCTTAGGTCCTTCGTGGACGCTAATGTGGAGGACTGGGACTTGTTTACCACTAACGTGGAGTTCGCGATCAATGACTCCAGAAGTGAATCTACTGGCTTCACTCCATTTGAGCTGGTATTTGGGTTCTCGCCGCTATCGCAGTTGGACCTTTTCCTGGAGGCCGCGCAGTCCACCGCTGGACGACGAACAGGGGGAGCAGGTACCGCCCACGAAGTGGCCGCGAAATTTTCGTCGCAGCTGCGGGACGCCAGACGACAGCGGTTGGAGCTGGCTCAACAACGACAGCGCGAGCAGTTTGATCGCAGGCACGGACAGCGGGAGTATGCTGTTGGGGATCTGGTCTGGATAGAAGCGAAGCATCTTGCAGAGAAAGTAATGGATCGCTCCATCTGTAGGAAGTTGACCAAACGCTGGCATGGACCAGTCCCCGTGACCGAGCGCTTCTTCAGCGATATGCAAATGACCACGCCAGAGGCCGACAGGGGAGCCCCAGTAGCCTACCGCCTACGCCTCCCTCCTCACTGGCGGATACACGACGTGTTCGCTCAACATCGCCTCAAGCCGTACACCAGCGGTCAAGACGCTTTCGCCGCGCGCGATCACCTGGCAGTGCCTGAAGAGGTGGTAGTGGACGGTCAGAAAGAAGCACACGTTGAGCGCATCCTCGCACGCCGGGTGCGGTCTGTACGAGGAAAAGAGGTGGAAGAATGGAAAGTTCGCTGGACTGGCTACTCCAAAGCCCACGACCAATGGAGGACCCGTGACAAACTCGAACGCGGAGGCCCACTTCAACAACTTCGTGAATTCGAGCAAGCGAGGCTGCGCATGGAAGCACAAGTTCGCGACGAAGCCACCCGGCGACGTGAGCAACGTGGCCGTCACTCTGCTCAAGCTGGGATGACGCTGGCCCACCTCATCACCAACCCCTGCGATGAACTGGACCAGCTCGAACAGATGGAACATGATACCCCTCTGCCGTGGGAGCGTCAAGAACGCACGGAAGAAGATGGGTCGTTGGCACGGGTGACAGAGCTAATGGCAATTCAGACAGAAGCAACCCGTATGCCCAGAATCCTTGTACTTTTCAGCGGCACTGGTTCGGTGGAAAGAGAGTTCCTAAATTGCTTCCCCACCGCTTCAGTGGTGACCCTCGACTCCGAGCACATCTGGCATCCCACTCATGTGCAGGACATCTTACAGTGGGACTACAAGCAATACCCGCCTGGATTCTTCGATGTCGTTTGGGCAAGCCCCCCCTGTAGACAGTACAGTCAAGCGCGCACCACTGGAGGACCCCCTGATCTTCCTCAGGCTGACAAAATCGTGCGACGAACATTGCAGATCATCGACTACCTGGAGCCGAAACACTGGTTCATGGAAAACCCCAGAGGTCGTTTCCCCAACGCGTTGCGGCTCCGCCCCATGATGCGCCAGCTTCCTCCCCCGCTGGTGTGTACCTACTGCATGTACGGTACGCAGTACATGAAGCCCACTTGCATATGGACGAACTCAGCACCACCCACGCCTTTGTTACGCTGCACTGCTTCAACACCATGTGCGTGTAGATGGGCGACCGGTGCTCACCCAGAAACTGCTCAGCTGGGACCTCATCCGCAGCAGACTGGAGCGGGTCAATCCGCGAGCGTATATCCTGTACCAGCGCCCCTGCTGCGACAACTTTTCCGACATCTACGCCTCCGCAAGACTGAAGACCCGCTTTAGATTCCAAGCGGCACCCTTCTCTATGAAAGTGGTGCCCTGGTAGCGGCAGGCGAATTGTGCTCGAAGAGGAACCAGAGAACCTAAGAACTGGAGACAAGAAGGAACCAGAAAACCTAAGAACTGGAACTTAGATGGGTACCTTAGCGGAGTGATCCCAGGAGGTAGACCACTCCTAAGGGGGGGA
This sequence comes from Cymbomonas tetramitiformis, assembly GCA_001247695.2. Taxonomy (NCBI): domain Eukaryota; kingdom Viridiplantae; phylum Chlorophyta; class Pyramimonadophyceae; order Pyramimonadales; family Pyramimonadaceae; genus Cymbomonas; species Cymbomonas tetramitiformis. The sequence goes on from LGRX02005509.1 coordinate 25,140, forward strand.
GAGTTGTGCCCGGAGGCACAGCGTGAGCCGATATGTCTATGCGTCTGTATGTGTGTCATCGGGAGTAATCTGGGATTGACACGATGACAGTGAAATTGGGCTTGAAATCACGATGAGAATGAGTACCAGATGTCCGGGGTATGACAGTATGACACTATGACACTATGACACTATAGTAGTATGACAGTACTGTGGGGTGGTCATCGTGGTACTTAGTCAGATCCTCGAGGAATGGCCAGATTCGCATCGGGATCGGAAAGACAATGAAATCGAATATCAGATGTCGGGGGTATGACACTATGACAGTATGACACTATGACAGTATGACAGTACAGTAGTATGACAGTACTGTATGGCAGTCATCGTGTCAGTCCGTCGACGTTACATCTGAATCGAGAATGATGAATCGGAATTAGAAATGAGATCGGATCGGGAATTGAACGTTGAGCCGTGCTGTGACATCGGCTGCCGGGTGGTTGACCCTGCAGCCTGAGTGACGAGTGAATAAGTAGAGCACTTGAGAAGTGTTTAGCCTTCAGAACTCGGAACCGAACTATCGTTTGTACCTCAATCTGGCCCTGATCCAGTATATTATAAAATCCGAATTGTGTACCTTTGCACGTTCAATCAAAAACATTATTCCGAGCATCTGTCGTACTGCCCACGGGCACAGCAACAACGTTACGATTCGATCGTGAGTGGGGCTTTGGAACCCACTCGCTCGTTTCCACACTACGATAATGAGGTAACGCGCTTGTGTCAAGCCTATTATACGGCTCGATATGCCGTATTATGTTGCAATTTCGTGATTCGTACCTCCTTCGTGCATCGCGCCATAATAATCATAACTAATTATCAACACACCTTGTACGCTTGCGTATCATCCACGCCCTGCACGATGTTCTTCCCGATAGGAACAACCTCGCGTCGAAACCGCGTACTGAATGCATCCAATTCATGTTTATACAAGTGTCTCGGATCCTGCACGATATCCTGGCGTCCTCGCGATCGTAAGATAGCCACCATCAGCTTGTGCAGCTTTCCCAAAACAGGACGGACAGTGTACATCCCTTGTTTCCTTCGTTGATACTCCCGTGTCACCAACTTCATAAACGTAGCTTTACTTGGCGGCCATGTATTGCATAAATCGTTAACACAACTAATAACTATGCCAACCAATTCGCAAAATTCAAGCCATAATTTAAGCAAGGACCTCTTGTCCATACTCTCTTGTTTTGTGGCACCTTCCAAAGGATCACACACATGCACATAATCCTGTACACATAACATGTTCACAACAACAACTAAATACCTAACCTCACATTTCCCCGCTAATAACGGCGGTGCCAAGCTATTCAAGTATCCTTATAAGCCACACTGCCCCACAATATCCTAAAACAAGTCGTATGCAATATTGTAAAAACCTGCAATCTAGAAATTAAAAAGACCAAGATCATAATTGTGATCCCATGCATCAATTCAAGGGTGTGCATCGTAGTTCACGCATGCTATCCAAGAAGTTCAGCGTCACCAACTATCATTATCAACAACACTATCCGCATTAAAAGATGTCGCATTTACCCACAAACTTTGAACACATCACGCCAATAGATCGCAGTCACACTCACCGTGGGCAGATGATAAACAACTTCAGTTCTTCTCCGTCCACCCATATTACAAATACAATTACATATGCAGAATACCTTGCTTCACAACCCTCATACCACCTTTTGTCATCAATACTCGCGTCTCATAACGATGTAATCGTCGTCACTGCCACATAACATGCAAACACCCATAACACTACTGTCGTTTTGCACATTCGAAAATACAAAAAGCAATCCAGTCTCAAATCATGAATACCAGCACAACATGTATCGAGCACGTTTAATCCGTCACTCACCTAGATAGAATTGTATCTGGTGCATGTCAGTCGCTTTGTAGCAAGCTAGAGTGTAGTTAAATATACTTGCATCTCACTCGCAAACGACTAGCGGATGTTTACACACTGCAATTCAATAAAGTTACACACACCGAACACCAGTGATATATAATCGACATCTCTTGCATTAAACCGGTGTTGAAAAACACCCAATTTGATCATATACATGAGATGGTACCGTGTCCAACGCGATAACAAATCATGCATGCATCCCACAATACGACACAATCTTGTCGTTCGGCGTCGAGTCCAGTGAAGAGGCGCTAGCACGCTCTGCTAATGATACGTTCCCACACAGGTCTATCTCTACGACATCGTACGTATAACATATTGCCCATACTACGTGCATACCATACGTGCGTACTTCAGCCCGGCGTCAGCCGAACACAGACTGGAGAACACTCAGTTACGCAATGCGCACATGCATATTCTTACATCAAATACACCGCGAAGACGCTGTCGTGCTTCAAATTACAGATTTATGCATCAGACCTAAACGCTGTTCGCATGCTAACACTTGGCGTCTAACGCTAGGGTTATAACGATAGGTCCCAAACCCTTGATGTCTGACACCAGAGTCATAACGATTGGTTTCTGAAATCATACAAGATGGCAACTGATGTCTAACGCCAGTATCGTGACGATTTGTGTCTGAGTGACGCCAGGCGTGTGCGACACATGGGGTCTAGCACGAGAGGTGCGACGAGTACCGCCTATGACACTTGGAGTCGAGAACCAGAGTCGCGATGATTGGTGCCTGAGACCGCGCATGTGTGCCACTTGGTGTTAAAAACGATTGGTTTCTGAAATCATGCATGATGACAATTGGTGTCTAACGCCAGTATCGTGACGATTTGTGTCTGAGTGACGCCAGGCGTGTGCGACACTTGGGGTCTAGCACGAGAGGTGCGACGAGTACCACCTATGACACTTGGTGTCGAGCACCAGAGTCGCGATGATTGGTGCCTGAGACCGCGCATGTGTGCCACTTGGTGTTAAAAACGATTGGTTTCTGAAATCATGCATGCAGGCAATTGGTGTCTAACGCCAGATCGTGACGATTTGTGTCTGAGTGACGCCAGCGTGTGCGACACTTGGGGTCTAGCACGAGAGGTGCGACGAGTACCGCCTATGACACTTGGAGTCGAGCACCAAAGTCGCGATTATTCGTGCCTCGAGACCGCGCATGTGTGCCACTTGGTGTTAAAAACGATTGGTTTCTGAAATCATGCATGATGGCAATTGGTGTCTAACGCCAGTATCGTGACGATTTGTGTCTGAGTGACGCCAGGCGTGTGCGACACTTGGGGTCTAGCACGAGAGGTGCGACGAGTACCGCCTATGACACTTGGTGTCGAGCACCAGAGTCGCGATGATTGGTGCCAGAGATCGCGCATGTGTGCCACTTGGTGTTAAAAACGATTGGTTTCTGAAATCATGCATGATGGCAATTGATGTCTAACGCCAGTATCGTGACGATTTGTGTCTGAGTGACGCCAGGCGTGTGCGACACTTGGGGTCTAGCACGAGAGGTGCGACGAGTACCGCCTATGGCACTTGGAGTCGAGAACCAGAGTCGCGATGATTGGTGCCTGAGACCGCGCATGTGTGCCACTTGGTGTTAAAAACGATTGGTTTCTGAAATCATGCATGCTGGCAATTGGTGTCTAACGCCAGTATCGTGACGATTTGTGTCTGAGTGACGCCAGGCGTGTGCGACACTTGGGGTCTAGCACGAGAGGTGCGACGAGTACCGCCTATGACACTTGGAGTCGAGCACCAAAGTCGCGATGATTGGTGCCTGAGACCGCGCATGTGTGCCACTTGGTGTTAAAAACGATTGGTTTCTGAAATCATGCATGATGGCAATTGGTGTCTAACGCCAGTATCGTGACGATTTGTGTCTGAGTGACGCCAGGCGTGTGCGACACTTGGGGTCTAGCTAGCACGAGAGGTGCGACGAGTACTGCCTATGACACTTAGTGTCGAGCACCAGAGTCGCGATGATTGGTGCCTGAGACCGCGCATGTGCCACTTGGTGTTTATTAACACCAAGTTACACAAAAAGTATCACGATTATCACGATTGGTGACTAACAGCATAGTCGCGACGATTGGTGTCTAACACCAGAGTTGAGACGATTGGTACCATACACTTGGTGTCTGACACAAGAGTCGAGACGCTTAATTGCTGACACCGTACGTGCGCGTGTGACACTTGGTGTCTAGCAATATGCGCGATTGATGTTGCACAATAGGCGCGTGTCACACTTCGCGTCTAACGCTGAACTCATAACGCTGAACTCACCAGCAGCGGGCACCAGGCGCTACTGGACAAGATCCAAGAGTTGACTGAGCTGGAACCTTCAGCAACGGTACGAGGCGGCTCCGCAGGTGGTGCAGCGGCAGCGGGACCCGCCGCAGCGGCAGCACGGGCAGCGCCGGCAGCAGCAGCGCGGGCAGTCACCGCGGGGCTTCCGCATGGGGGTCAAATCCCCACCGGCGGTGGGCTACGATCGTGACGAGCAACGGGAGAAGCCGTTGTGTACCCGCTGCAAGAAGACTGGTAAGGAACTCTACCACTTCTACCGCGACTGCCCTCTTGGCGGTCGCCAACATCCCCCCACCTCCGCCGCGGCTTTCTGCGTCCCCATCGACGAGGAGGATGCGGAGGGCGTCCATGCGCTCGCCATGTGTGCTGTTTTTCAGGAGGCGGCAGATGATGGGGCTGAGGCGTTTGCCCGCGCGGCGACGGCGTACGGTCCGCCGGCGGTGCTGTGCGGGGGAGTTGTCGGGGGCATCGACGTGTCGGCCTACGGCTTCTCCGTTGCCGCGGCACCGCCAGTGGCAGCGACATCCGGTGACGACATCCTCCAGCGGCTGGACGACCTCGCGGCGGAGGTCAACGCAGCGGTTGAGCCGAAGGCGCACTACACTCACGCATCTTTCCCGCCGCCTGAAGGCGTTGAGTCACAGACCTCGGCTCTGGTGTGTGGCCCTGCCGAGGCGGGGATCACGCCAGAGGAGCAGGTTCCGGCAGGTGGCGCGGCGGCATCGGCATCCGCCGTGCCGGCCCCTGCTATGCCTGTCTTGGAGAATGAGAAAGAGCTCCTTGAGCTCTACGGCTACGGCTCACCCGTATCCCTTCAATCGACACGGGTGACCACGCACTAGGGAGAAGTCGGGCGGTGAGTTCGCGGGGGGTTGTGGAAACTGTCAACCACGCCGCGGTTGCGCCGGTTGACTTGACCGGCTACGACACCGACGACTACGAGGATTTTGCAGACGGCAGCTTCGCCGTCAAGCCGCGGGCTCCGGCCATCTCGGCCAATGTATCATGCATCAGAGCCCGCAGCCCGCGTGCCTGAGTCTGGTGGTGCTTCCCGCACCTACGGATGTAGCAAGCCGCCATGGGGCTTCCCCGCACATGCGGGCCCGTGGGAGTTTCCTTCTTACTTTCTCTCCCTTATCCTTTTCATCTCGATCATGGGTGTGGGGGCTGCCGCCTACACGGCGGCCAATGACATCGACTCTGTGCAGGTGTCGGGTCGGGCTGCACCGCAGCCTGTGCTGTGCAGGGGGGATTTATGCATCTACCCTGGTATATCCGAGCTGGACCCCGTCACTCTGGATGCAGTACTGCACTCCCTGGGTGCTGCGACGGTGGCTCACCGGCCGCCTGACCCACTGGAGAGCAGTGATGCAAGCTACTACCGTGGACATTGGGGTGACGGTGCCCCTCTGGACTTTGACCCCGACTAGCTTTCCTTCTGGCTCTGGCAGTGCACCACTTTCTGGTGGTGTACTGAGATGTACTTTGACCTCAACATGGTCTTCAATTTGGTTTTATGCTTTCTATTTTGACAACTACAATCTTTAAGCTGGTTTGCTGACACAGTGTCTTTCAGTTGTTTGGCGGGAGCTCCTTGCCCGTAGGTTTCTGCACTTGTGCTAGCTAGAGGGTTCAAATTCGTGTATCAGAATTGCACAGTTTGATTAGCGGTTAGGTCTGTCACCCTAGCTCCTGCCCTAACTTATCTTAACTTCTCTGACTTACCTGTCAGTCACCACCCACAGTGCTGGGGTGGTGTGCTGAAATCTGTATAGGCAGCCCTGGCCGGGAGTCCCGGTGCAGGCCCCTATGACAGATTCCTAGGTAGCCAACACTGGACTGTGACTGACTCTTACGCCCGTGCTGTGACACATCAAGATGTCACAGGTAGCTAGGACCGAGACCGTTCCGACTCCGTGACCGTTCCGGGTATATCTAGCTTAGGGTTTATTTCTTATGAGAGTTTATCTATATTGGTTCACTGACTGTCTGATATCTTGAACCGGGATATTCCAGTATCTTGCTTCGCCATCTCGATGCCATATACTTGGCCTCTCGATGACAGATGTCACTCACCTTAGGTGAATGACAGAATTATGATTGTACATGTCATAGATAGTCGACCGTACTGACAATACTTGACGACTGTATGTCATTATGACATATGATATGATATGACATGACATGACATGTATGACATGTATGTCATCGGTCATATCCCTGACTATATCTGTGGATAATAAAAGCTGCTATACTGCCTTTGCCAGACCGTGGTTTGTCATTCGGATCTTATGGTCAGTCATTCCGAACTGCCGGAATGTTCTGAGGTAGATGGAGTTGTGATCCTGAGTCGTGCTTGACACACATGACTAACACGAATTCACATTAGTGTGATTTGTCGGCAAACCACTGACCTGGCTTGCGGCAATAGCGCAACACACTGGACCGAAAAAAGAGTTTGGCAGATCGGGTGAGGATTTAAAGTGGACTCATAGAGACCCTCCGATATCTCGTAAGCAGCCCTCTCCGCCTGCATTAAAACAAACCTTGGAAAAGAAGGTTCTCCATTCGGCCGTTGATCCTCCATAGCAGCTCCAGGAGGGGAGGAAGGGGTGGATACACTATATCGCCGTGCACTACTGTATATGCATTATATCGTTCGTTAAATCGTCGATCGGCATGCGCATATCTCTCCGTAACGTAAACCTCGGACAAGAGATACCCTGAGCGTCACTCTGAAATACGAAACGCCAAGCAATTAGGGGGGGCTACATCCTAAGAACTGTAGGACTAAAAGCCTAAGGTGAGGGTTTAAAGTGGACTTAGTTCCCCCCGATACCCTAAAACACCTTGAGGGACGCCTCATCGGTGTAAGAAGACTGGCCAGCTCAACAAAAAAGACATCAAAGACATTTACAAAAGGTATGTACCCTATATTGTGAGGTCACACCACTTCCAAGAGGGGAGATCTGTCAGGGATATGACCGATGACATATGTGCCATACATGCCATACCTGTCATACCTGCCATGGCATGCCATGTCATGTGTCATAATGACATACAGTCGTCAAGTATTGTCAGTACGGTCGACTATGACATGTACAGCCAGAATGTATGCCATCCACCTAAGGTGAGTGACATCTGTCATCGAGAGGCCAAGTATGTGGCATCGAGATGGCGAAGCAAGACAAGTCTTGAAGATAGAACCGAAGTGTCCTGATAAGACGCGTCTTCGCTTCAAGCATGCACTGAACAACATGCGAGCATCAATGGCTATATTCGTCTAGCCGATGCGAGAACTTCACCTAGTGCTCTCGGGTTCACAACCCGATGGTGGTAACGCATGCGATGCGTGAGAGCACTAGAGTATATGAGGAGCATTGGGCTCGAGCAAGCACTTGTGGTCTACAGACTGCTGCACTCATATCCCACCAAACTATTGCGTTTCGCTGTTACCGTTCAATACCAGCAGCGTCACATATATTCACGCAATTCTGAGCGACTCTCAAAAAACGACATGGTAATGGCACCCGGAACTTTGGCGAAATTTGAAATGGCAAGACGGGCTGTACGATTTATAAGATCTGCGTAAGATTGACGGCAGATGCAGGGGCGGAACTTTGGCGAAATTTAGGGCGAGGAGGATAGAAACGTCAGATCTTGCCTAGTCACGATGCCGAGTTAATCGTGGTGTCGAGGGACTTCGCCATCGTTTCCTGAACATGAGTTCCATTAATTTCTTCTAAGTTCATGAGTAGATCACGTGTCTCCCGGAACGTGGTGACCTGTGCATATTCGTTTCTAATTGGCTCACATCGAATCGGGAACGACAGCACTGGTCGGGAACGGAGGTCGCGCTGGCGTATTCTGATTTCCCAAACATCTCTTTCCTGCTGTCCCGGATTGATTTATAATCATCTCAGGCCGTCGATATTTATCTTTTCGGACGCACGCGTGATCTGCTTGGCCGACGTTCTTTCACAAGAATTTTCACACAATCGGATTCGCAATTGGATTTGGCGAACCTGCTAATGGCTAAAAACATTCTAGCACTCTCACCATCAGCAACCCGCAAGCATGGCCAGCGCTAAAGAGCAGTTACCGCAGATATTATCTGGTTGCTCAACCACTGATGTTCAGGAAGTGTTGCTTAGTGCCTCACAGGCTGCTTCACTGACCTACCGCGACTTGCTGGCTAGGGACGATCTCCTTCAACACGTGCCTTTGTCATATTACCGGGTGTTCCCATCTTCACTGAACGAGACTGTCGCGGCAAACCTTGCACAAGTACTAACCCAACAGGATGGCTCTGAATCCTGTCTTGAACCTGGAGGCTTAGTTTCTCGCGGGAGGCGTAAATGTGCTTTGTCTTTGTTGAGGTCATGGTTACCATCCAACTCGATTTACTTAGCCGCGTCTCTCACAGCTGGATCGATTCGACTGCGCCGAGCGACCAATGCTTCCTATCGCACGGTATCTCTTGGGAGCCTCATCGAGATGCGATCACCCGATCAGTTCCAGGACAACTGGTTCGGTATTGTTTTCAAGCTGTATTTTCCAGGTGCGTTCGTTTGCATTCCCATGCCTGTTGTCCGTTACCCGTTATCCGATCTCTAATTTTAGTTCTCTTATTCATTGAGGTAACTGAACGAACAGTTGTGCCTCTGCAGTGAAGGTACTGGATGGTCGCGAAGTCCTTGGACGATGTTATTGGGCCTTTGGGCCTGAAGAGCTCGTCAAAGTTTATGGACTGGGGAACGTGAATGAGTTGTTTACTGGGGGCCGCCGTGCGGTGTATCCTTCTTTTTTCGAGTTCGATTTTGCACTTGACGAGATCTGCAACGTCTCTGTTTTGTACCCTACGTTTCTGGACGTCAGAGGTCTACACGATCTTCATTTTGTCACCTTCTTCGACCACACAAAGAAGACTCTGCATCCCTTGGACTTTACCTCCAAGCTCGTCCCTTGCCTACTTTGCCTACGTGCCAGTTTGCTGCGAACTAACTCGGTGAGTGCGTGTGTCTTTTCGATGGGTTCGTTGCATTTGTTTGTCTTTTTATTATTTTCTGGAAACTTACATTAGTGTTTTCTTTCTGCAGTGTGCCGGCCGTAAATTCTTCGAGACTTTGGAGGCCGCTGTGACGCAGTTTTGTGCAAGGAAGAAACTGGCCAAACGTCCGCATGCTCCTGCTGTGCAAGTATATTGCACCCGTGAAAACCTGTTATGTGCACTGTCCGATGACATGCTGCAACAGGCTAGTTTGGTGGACGGTGTCATCGAGGTGGTCTTCCCTAGTGCGGCTGCTGTTGAGTCGACGATGGACACATTTACAGAGGTGTACAGTGGCAAGCGAGAAACTTTCTCGTTTGTTATTGTGTGGCCCTGTAAGATTATTTTTCGTCCTCAACTTGACGGTGACCGTGTGCATTTTGTTATGACGGGCATCATCAAGGAAAAACGCTTCTGGGTACGTGCAGTGGGATACCCGCGAGTGCCAGTCTGCAGCAGTACTGGATGTGGACCCAGAGTTCGACGACGATATATATTTTGTATGCTGTGCGATGAAACTTCAGGTAGGTTCTCAAACCTATTCTCGAGTCCCTGGAATATCAGGAGCGGATGTTCTCTTGCATATTAGAATATATACACACATGGTTCACACAATAGCTTCGGCTAATTTCGTGCATGATATTAGTCTTTTGTCTTTTCACTGTGCCTTGCACGTTTCAGTGCTTGAGCCACTATTGTTCTCGATCTAAGTTGATCAACCTTCCTCTTTTGAGCTACCACACTCTTCTTCCTGCGTTCAACGAGGCCCTGCTGCAATAATATATCTTGCTCTGATGCCTCGCTAGCCTTCATCTCATTTAACTTCCCAATTTCGACTTCAGCTTTGCGAGTCGTTCTCCTCAGCTCTTGTCGTTGTACTGTCAGATCAGAACTTGGTGCATGGTCCCTGTATTGCTGAAAAAAGTTTTTGTCCGACTCATAAGGAATCGCGGCCTGGTTATTGTCACCCGATATTACTTTTCTTTCCACCTCCATCGATGTCACCCCGTCACCGATCTGAGGCACATTCGTGTGCCTCGTGTCACTCTCGTGTCTTGGGTCTGAATCGCGACAATCACTCTTTGACAAGATCACATTCCAAGAAAAGTAATGCGCCCGTGCCATGTTCGTCCACGCGTCATCAACTCACTCGGTGCATCAGATTTGGCATCATGTCGTGATTACCTCGTCTCACGTCTGGAAAAAAAATTCGAATTGTATAATTGTTTCATGTTTCAAAATATGCTCCGATGATGAGCTGTCGCTGACGCTCACGAGGGAGGAGCACCTCTCTTACAAAAGCGGAATCTCTTTTTTTGCCCTAAATACACGCATTCAGAAATTTAAAATACTGTTGGCATAATTTAAACGAAATGCCCCCTGCTGGAATATCTTTTACCCAACCCAGGACTCCAACCTTCCTCCAACGGCAATATGCCATGCACCCTGAGACAGTCGCGTTCGACGACGTCTGTTTCTTGGTCAACAAGTTCTGCCAAGAGAACAATGTTGACATAGCCTCTGTGGCACAGAGACTATTTAGGCAATTTGCGAACCCGCCGGGTTTGTACCCTAATTTACCGGAGAGAGAGTGTGTGACTCCCGTGGTCACATACGCCAATTCGCGGAGCAGACCCGCCCAAGAGCACGTTGGGAGGCAGATGGAGCTCGCAGCCAGTGCGCTCCTGAAAGGATCCCCTGCACGGGATCCTTTCATCGTGGTGATTGAGGGCGTGCACTACGTCAAGTGCGACGCCATAACGACGACCTCGACCTGTCCAATACCGGGAGCGTACGACCTGCTTCAGCCAGGTATCTAGAGCTTACTTACCCTCAGCCATGTGAGCGCATGCATCTTTTGCGCTAAAATTCCTGATGTAGCATAAACAGCGGTGCTGTGTTTTCCTGGAATATGGGTTGACACACAATCGCTGTTCGTTCAGCGTTGCTTGGGGTGGGTGAGGCTTGGGTGCGAATATGCAGGTGCCAGTGGTGTGCCCCTTATTCGATATACGGGGCCACAACATAAGGACAAGTGGTACCCCCATGGCGTCGAGATGGTCCTGATTCGACTTGCCGACGGTGTTCGTTGCTTTTATGGGGACGAATATGGGTTGGCGTCTGACTACCCCAAAGGATGCGACCATGAAGTCAACGAGCCCAACCACGTCCTGCTCCTTGGGAGTAAAGGGGTAAGTCACTGGTTCCAACAAATCTCCAACCATTGCCAGCACCATGAAACTTAGAAACTTAGGGCACGCCGGCACCATGAAACTTAGGGCACGCAGGCGGGGCCATGTTTCTTTGGAGAAAGTGCGGGCATGCCAAATCCCCGCAGTGGTGCGCGCCGAGGACGTGGACGAAGGTGAAGCTCCTCGCGCTGCAGAAAAGTGCGCATCCCAGAATGTTGTTACCGCCCCAGTGGACCAAAATTAGAGAAAGTTTGTGCAAGAAACTGCAGGTTCTTTCCGCAAAACAGGTTGGCGTCGACTGCACCGCCGCATTCCAACTTGCTCTTCGTATTTACAATATACCATATACCCGCATACCAACATTTTCGGTTCCGAGATCTGGGGAAAGAGGAAAAATGTTCTCGATTCTTTCATACGGTATGCATGGCTGCTTGAAATGGCTTACTCATCGAAGAGCCTTCGTTTGAGAACACTTGAGATTTATGTGATGAAAAACGCAAGCGCACTTTGTACACCGTATTGCTCTTTGCGCAAAGACTGGCTATTCGTGAATACTAGGCTACCATAAAGCTCCATCTATAAAGCTCAGGTAAATATATATATATATATATCGTCTTAACGAATTGCACGTAAATAATACGAGAGATCATGCATGTCCACAGACGACAGGTCGTTTGATGAGCTGCGAGAGACGTTTTGAAACGCTAAGTTCACATTGTGACCTTGCGACATACGTTACCCCGTAGACAGGTTTATAGTTTTATATAGGGGGGAAAAAAACTTTCCGACGTGGACAACGTCTCCACATCCTGGTTACGTTTGGAGACAGGGGGTCAAGTAAAAATAGAGCGACGATCGACACATGGCGTATCGAATGAGTATTTAATGTAGAGCGGATGAGTTCGATGATGTTCGATGGTGTTCGCTGACGTGACAGGTGGTTTGTTTGCGATCTACGCAGAGCCAATCGATGAAAGGTCTGAAAATTAATATCGGGGGGGTAAAACTTGGCCGTAATTCCTTATGTGGCGCTGGCAGATTCTCCGAGGTCCAAACAACAGGGTCCCAGTCACGCTTGAGTTTGTTAAAAAACAGACGATATTGACACTGCATCACGGTTTCGGTGACTGACACTCTTTGTATTTGGTGTGCAGGACCCTCGGACTTGATGCAGGTGCCATCCTCACATTTAACGCAGTACGGATTGCCAGGCTTCAGACCGTTGAAAACATGCCCAGCCATCTGTCAGCTTGTCTTGTGGTGCGCCTCCAAGGCCTCATTCATGTCTTTGCCTAGAGCACGCCGTCTGATGTAGTCCCCACCATGCTGAGCTAGGTGGTGAATGTACCATGATAACCCCTCATCTGTGTAGAGCATGCGGCAGCATCTGAAGAATTGCCTGCACAGAGGCTCAAAGTCTTTTTTTCCCTGAATGGTCGGTTCGGTCTTTCTGCCAATCTCGAATATTGTTTCCCACTGACTCCATAGATTGATCACTGGTCCCCTGTCATCGACTGCCTTCACCCACTCAGAAGAATTGTGAATCACCGCCTTGGTTTTCTGACCATCACAGGAGGGATTGTAGTATGTGCCTGCACCTGTTTTGTCTAGGTTCATTTGATATCGTGCACCACTATCCTTCCACGCGCGGTTCAACTGTGTGACTTTTTTGTGACGAATAGCCCGCTCTTGTACCTTGAGTAGTAACCACTCAGTCACTCGCATACATCCCTGCATGTAAGAAGCAAAGCGGAGCTTTGATATGAGGTATGTCCAGAAACTTTTCTGGACACTCCCTGTCCATCGCCCACAGTTTGTGAACTCTGATGAGCGATCCCGCCTTGAGGACTTGGTCTCCCTTCTTCGGGAGAGGACGTGATATTGTCGGAGTAAAGTTTTGTTGAGATTTTGTGTGGTGTTTCTTTAACTTAGCCTCTGTTGTTGCTGCTGCAGGATTGATGATGCGGAGCTCTCCTGGAAAAATTCCATGGGCTGCTGCGATGGAGTCGACAGTGTCGCCGCGTTGAACTTCATAGACATCGAACACGACTCCGATCTCACCATATGTGACTGAGCATCGATGGCAAGGTAAGGAGTTTAATGCGATTCCGATACCTCCTGCTTGAAACAGAGCCCAGTGTGATGCCATGTCAGCAGGATAGTGAAGGTTCATATGTAACTTGTGCGTTTTCCCTGCTATCACAACGGTAACTGGAGTGCCGTCTTCCAGTTGTTGTACCCTCTTGAATAGGTGTTTGCAGTTGCCTGATAGGTTGTCCGCCTTGTCTTTACCGTCCATAGAATAGTCCAGCAACTGTGTGGCGATTGCCACTCGTCTTCAAGGCCGAGAATCTTCGGGCTGACAACAAAGGAGGTGTATGCTGCTTTCCGGCTTCGACTGTCAACGACCACGACAGCAATCACTTAATACTGAATTAAAAATTGTCGGTTTATGCAGGGTGTGTTGACGAGGTTTATGCTGCTTTCCGATTTCGACTATCAACGACGTCGACAACAATAATTCAAAATCATCATCAGCCAAGTGGCAAACAGGGTCTGCTAACGTACCTTGAGCGTGCATCGAACGACAGGTTCCATTCTGTGATCGCTGACAATAAGCCTTCTACTTCTTCTTCCGAGGTGATCTCCCCACTTCCATGTAGCCGAGTTTTCAGTCTGTTGTAATATGTGGGTAGAGCCAAGGAAAAAAAACTTGTGAACATCCACCTCGTGCCCACCTCCACCTGCTGTCTCTGTAATCGGAAGGAGTATATCCATCACTTCGTTCTTTGTGTGTTTAAGGTGGACTATACGGTTGTCACACGGCTTGAAGCCTCGTCTCCCCTTGAAGATAACTTTTGAGAATTTCCTTCCCTGAGTGAACGTCAAGTTAGCTTTCGTGTAAGCCTCATCCCGCATAACTCAGGATCGTTGATGTCGTTCATGAATGCCTGTTCTGCCTTTCTCTTAGCTCTAGCTTCACTGCGAGGTATGATGACATTTTCTGACTTCTGAACTACACTAGTTTTCCCGGTCCTTCTGTTGAAGGCTACTGATAGTGCTGTTGTCTTTCCTGCATCTCCTGAACCGAATATCCTCCCAGCTGTTTCTACCACAGGTTGCAATAGCACGCGAGTTTTCATAGTTCTTCGCTGTATTTGTCTGATACCGACTGCCTTTTCCCGACATTTGTCGATGTCGTTCCTGGATTTGCGAACTGTGTTCCCTTGTTGTAGATCGCGCTTGCGCTTGGGTGTTGTACGCAGTGTTTCTGACTGAGTTTGGTTGTTTGCTGCTGCAACAGTTATGACCTCTGGTACTGAAGGATCCGGACTGATGACTTGCAAAATCCGGACCGGACTGGTCTCTGGAGTTGGAGTGGCAACAGTGATCGGTGCGCCACAACTTTGCTCTAGCGCTTTAATTCTGTTTGCTCGTTTCCTTAAAGCCCTGTCTGTCACGATCTTCAATTCTCCTGATTGCAGTCGAGCCTTACGTGCCTTATCGCGCAATGTTCGTGCGGGGTTACCAGTGTATTTGACAGGTCTCTTGGCTCCTGTTGAGTTGATATGCGTGTCGATCACAGGTGAGGATTGTTGATCGAGCAATGGCTGAGCTAGAAGATAACGCGGTACTTGTACTTGCGATGGAGTAGATAGATTTGTTCGATCGAGTAGTGGCATAACTGCAGTTGGAAACGTCCGATCGAGCGCTGGCTGCCCATGTTCAAGATGCGGTGACCGATCGAGCGCTGGCTGCCCATGTTCAAGATGCGGTGACCGATCGAGCGCTGGCTGCCCAAGTGCAAACAGTGGTGTCCGATTAAGCACTGGCTGAGGTGCAAACTGCGGTGGCCGATCGTGCAGTTGTTGAGTTGCAAACTGGAGTTGCAATTGTGCATCAGAACATCCTGCAGTATCGTTTGGAGGTCGGAAAGGAGGGGCTGTTGTATTGATATTAAGAGCATGCTCGCCCAGTCTCTGTGCAGCTTCTGCAACCGCAGGATGCCTGAGTGCTCTTTGAAATTGGTTGAACATGTTATTTATTTCATAGTGCTAAGTACAAAAAAATCGGGAAATATTCTGTCGTCTTGAACTTGTGAAGGTTAGAACTTGTGATAGCAAAAATTAACAGCAGATTCATGTCTGGCAGTTTACAAACGAATTCAAATACCCCATAGCTACTGCCACGGTCCGATCATGTTCGATCATGACATAGGTCTGTCTGTGAACAGAGATATTGTCATTTTATGTCATGTCACCGCGATCGTGTCATCGTGAAAAGGCGACAGACTCGTTCGTGAAACCTCTGCAGACATCGTTCGTGATGAAAAGTTCAGAAAAATGACAAGTCAGCACATATCAGCTGAAATTAATGGGGCAGACTGTGCAATGAGACAAGTAAGCAGAATACAGTGCGGTTCGTGACGTGGCACGCGATGTCTGCACTCAGCATTCCGTAAACAGTGAAATAACTTGAATTCCCATTAAGAGATCTCCGCCATTCGAAGAAATTAAATCGTCGGTTAATCTGTTACGCGTGACACTACAGGACCCAAATAAAATGTCGTTTTTTGAGAGTCGCTCAGAAAAGCGTGTTGTTCGTATAGAACCGTGACAGTGGTATTAATGTGAATAATAATAAGCGCAGTTCATTCTCATTCTGGAAAGTTACAGAAGTTTTTAATTAGTGGCAAATAGTCATCAACAAGTCACAATTCTGTCGGCATTGAAATGACACATTCATCATTCATACTTCTTTACCATGACAAGTCCCTGAATAGTGTATGCCCAAAAATAAAATGGACACCATTGAGATATGTGACCATGTACTGAAGAAGATTCATATGCACACACATCACTAGGCGATGCCATGTTCTAGTCACAATGAAATGACATTCCGAACAGCCATTCATCAAGGACGGAAATGCAGCTCGTAGTAAGTTGTTGTCATTGCAGACACTGAATCTGTGAGCCGTTTACGACAGTCGAGAAATGATATTCATATTCTTGATTGAATCTCCATTAGCTTCGGTACCATCACTGGTTTCGTTGTTCATTATGAAAATCCTTATCCAGAAACATTGTCTAAGTTGGGCACACTATTGTGACCCTGAACCAACAATGTATGTGGGCTGCAACCCAAGAACTGCATATTGAATCATATTGAATTGACATTGGCATTTGACAACATCTGGCATTCGCCACATTCAAAAAGCGTCAGGCATGTTGCCGGTACGACGTTGAGAGAATCGGTGTTCATATTGACATTGTTACCTCGAACGCACTTGATTCGATGAGTTATCTCAGTCTGATTTTCTATCGGGGCCATTTTTCACATGACATAATAATTGAATGGCATTCTCCATCACCATTTGATTGGTTTGATACACCTCTTTTTAAAGGGGGGAGGAAGGAGTATAGATTCATTCATTCTTCATACAGCTGCCAAAAATTGATTTATACATCATTTTGATTTTACATCATTGTGATTTTGCTTGGAAGATTAAATAGAGAAATCTTATGAAAAGTTCCAGCATCTGTGTATAGCAGTCATAAAGTTTGATGACACGGTACATCATTCCGATAAAACATCAAATGAAGTCTTTGACTTACTGACACATGAAGTTCATTATGAAGAAATCATAGATGCATATTTCTCCAGCTCTATCATATTATATGAAGGGCACTGGCATCGGAGAGCGATGGTTTTTTAAATGTGAATAAGCTATAATGTAAGCTTAAGACCATTACTTTGACGTCAACAGCCTGAGATGCTGATTGTTGGATTTCAAGAGTTGAAGGATTCGTTGAATCAGCCTTGGTAACATGTGTTTTGATTGATGAATTGTTAATCCATGGTTTCCCCCCACATCTAGAGAAGCTGGCGCACGAGTTGTTGCCAGTGTCTGAAGGGAAGCATCTGAGCCAAAGGATTGCCAGTTGTGCCATTCAGGCATCGAATTCCATAACAGCAGAGCCGAGTGAGTGAGACCCGCCGCTCTAGCTATTTGCCCGTCATTCCTTTTAGGTTCATGACAAGACACAATTCATCAAAAGTCATGCACCAATGCATTCGTCACATGTATAGTTGCACAGTTTGTGTCCGAATGCAACCCCATAGAGGTTAAGCATCTAGACACCAACTCTAGCTAACAAAAAGCCTTCCTGTCTTCAGATATCTTGGGCATTCTCATATTTCCAGCTCCCTTGTGGTCAAGGAAGCATCATGCCTGTGCCACGCCGGGACGCTGCTCCTCGAAGCCGCACACTTGAGGCGAGCCTTACGAGACAGTGACCTTTGACCGGTGGGGCGTCAACCCCTTATCAAATCCTGAACATTTGTTAAAACATGGATAAATTTATCATGATGCAACTTAGGTGGGATTATAAGTTCCACATAATCATATTGTCTGTGACGTATGCTGAAGGCATAACTGCCGCATATGGTCACGATAGGTCGTAGCTTTTATAACAATGTGGCTTCTGAGTCAATAAGTTGATAGCCGATGACTTTGGCCAACGATTGCCGACCGAAAATAATCAGGGCTGCATCCCAAGAACTGCAGGGCTGCATCCCAAGAACTGCAGGGCTGCATCCCAAGAACTGCAGGGCTGCATCCCAAGAACTGCAGAACTGCATCCCGAGAACTGCGGGGTTACATCCCTAACATTTTTTACCCTGCATCAAATTGATATGACAGGAGCGGGAATTGATCCTTCCTTGCTGAGGTGTAGCGAGCCTTGTACAAATCATACCCTTGCACAGATACGCATACATGCGGGTACCATATCTGTGGATAATAAAAGCTGCTATACTGCCTTTGCCAGACCGTGGTTTGTCATTCGGATCTTATGGCCAGTCATTCTGAACTGCCGGAATGTTCTGAGGTAGATGGAGTTGTGATCCCGAGTCGTGCTTGACACACATGACTAACACGAATTCACATTAGTGTGATTTGTCGGCAAACCACTGACCTGGCTTGCGGCAATAGCGCAACACACTGGACCGAAAAAAGAGTTTGGCAGATCGGGTGAGGATTTAAAGTGGACTCTTAGAGACCCTCCGATATCTCGTAAGCAGCGCCCTCTCCGCCTGCATTAAAACAAACCTTGGAAAAGAAGTTCTCCATTCGGCCTTTGATCCTCCATAGCAGCTCCAGGAGGGGAGGAAGGGGTGGATGCACTATATCGCCGTGCACTATATGCATTATATCGTTCGTTAAATCGTCGATCGGCATGCGCATATCTCTCCGTAACGTAAACCTCGGACAAGAGATACCCTGAGCGTCACTCTGAAATACGAAACGCCAAGCAATCAGGGGGGCTACATCCTAAGAACTGTAGGGCTAAAAGCCTAAGGTGAGGGTTAAAAGTGGACTTAGTTCCCCCCGATACCCTAAAACACCTTGAGGGACGCCTCATCGGTGTAAGAAGACTGGCCAGTTCAACAACAAAGACATCAAAGACATATACCTAATGGTATGCACCCTATATTGTGAGGTCACAACACTTCTAAGAGGGGAGATCTGTCAGGGATATGACCGATGACATATGCGTCATACCTGTCATACCTATCATGTCATGTCATATGTCATAATGCCATACCAGTCGTCAAGTATTGTCAGTACAGTCGACTATGACATGTACAGTCATAATGTTTGTCATCCACCTAAGGTGAGTGACATCTGTCATCGAGAGGCCAAGTATATGGCATCGAGATGGCGAAGCAAGATACATCTTGAAAAGAACAAACTGACTTGTTCTGACAAGACGATCTTCGCTTCTAGCATGAACAGAACATCACGCGAGCATCAAAGGCTATATCGACCAGCCGATGCGGGAAGTTCACCTTGTGCTCTCGGGTTCACAACCCGATGGTGGTAACGCATGCGATGCGTGAGAGCACTAGAGTATATGAGGAGCATTGGGCTCAAGCAAGCACTTCTGGTCTACAGACTGCTGCACTCATATCCCACCAAACTATTGCGTTTCGCTGTTACCGTTCAATAACAGCAGCGTCTCATATCAAGTTCGTATAGAACCGTGACATAGACCATCGCCAATCACAATCTCGTGTCTTTGATTGGCTATGTAAGCAAGTTAGCGATTTGCCCTGGTTGCTACTTATAAAGAGTAGGTGTTAGACCACCATCTTAAATTTCCCTTGGTCGCCTATGCCGTGGTATTTACGTGGCACGTACTTTGCGATAAAACCCCAACCCAGAGGCATACTCCTTGAGCTCTGGTCCGAGTTCTTTCCGCGTTCGTTTCGCCGCAGGAAAATTCACATTCCGACCCACCCGGCTTGAATACCGCCAGAGTGATTTCTTTCAGATGGTGATTAAACGATGCCAACGTAGACCTATAGCTTAAATGGATAATCGGTCAGAAGGGCTCGGGCAGTGATTCCCTACGTGGTAGTCACAACAGGCACTACACTGTTAGGCAACTATAGAGATTAGAAAGGGGCCTGCACAGTTAGGACTCGCGGTCAGGCTGCCGGACCGATTTCGGTACACCACCTCTACTAAGAGTGTGGTGAGTGCAACTACTTGAATAACAAAACTTACTAATTTCATTTACACCGCAAATATACAAATTAAGCTTCTCAGAATGGCGCCAGAGTTGTCTAATTATATCGTCCCGACAGTCTTATTACTAAGCCTCCAATATTCTTCACTTGACCTACTACTCTCTAGGTCCCTCATGCTCATGTATTCCTTCGAATATGCCGAAAGAATGCGTGCCCTATCGCGACTTGAAATAACAGAGACACCGTTGTTGTTAACTTTGGTGACAAGAAGATCTATACAACTTGCTATCATTACGCTTTGGCCAAGCGCATCAATCACTCTTCTTCTTCCCTCAAGTCGTACTGCACCCGACACACACTTACCGACGTGAGCAGCACCCAAAGACCCACGAAGTGATTCAAGCGGTAAAGATGAGAACTTGCTAGGCACTCATGTTATGCAACCTGCAAAAGACCTCTTTTGAAAATTCAAGCAATTTGGTAGGTGAGGGACTACACCCTTCGCCTTTACGCTTAGTGGATTCTTAACATCCTGCCCTAAGCCTGTAAGCCTAACCAAGGTGATAACAACCCGAGAGACACTGAATGACTTGAGGCACACTAAACATAGCCAACCCAACACCACCCCACTGCGTGAGAAAAACATGAATTAATAGGGTCGAGCCGGAGCAATATGTCAAAGAACCTCGTGGTTAAAACAGAGAAAGGGTGGGGCCGCTGCAGTTCCATCCATCGTTTCACTGCAGGTCCCCCATTGAACGAAACTGTCTTAGGTGCCCAATATGAACGAGTGTCTACAAAGTGCTACCGGCTTGAACACGGAACAGAAACATTAGCACACAAGCAAGCACCGAAGTGCTGGCCGCAAAAATACAAGGGAATACACCAGACTGTGGATGTCACCATCTCCCCTCCCTCCTTTTAGCAAAGGCAAACAAGTATGCAGGACCCGCCGTAAATGTCCAACAAGGACAACTACATCGCAAAACCTACTTCCATCAGGCAGACGTCCCCGTTCACATCAGGGGCACACACGCGCACGCAATCAGAGACGCGAGGATCGCTCAAAGGCCCAACCATCACATCAAGCAAATCACAACAAGAGCTTGCTCAGTGTCCAATCAGTCATGCCATGCAACATGCAACGTGCACAAGACCGTGCAACGTGCACACGACCGTGATGAGAACCCCGATCACTTGGGCAAGTGAGGGATCTGCCCACACCCTTTACACTAATATCTGTCCCGGTGAGACGTGGACCTAGCCGAAAGAAGCCTGCACACTGCCATACAGGCCACACGACACAAGTGATGGACACCCCAAGCAAGGCTGCCCCACTAAGTGGTACTAGTAGTCTACTTGGTAGTCTACTACCAGTGCAGCAGTAAAGGTGTACTGGACATAGGAAAGCGAATGCATCCTCAGCACTCATTTCCTCCCGCACAACAGATAGTATTGCCCTCTGTATATGTGCGGTAAACACGCTTAGAGACGTAAGGAGCGCATGAAAGCCGAACCACCACATCCAGCAAAAAGCAACACACGAACACACACCCACACCACAATAGGGAAGTGCTTCCCAAAACGAGGAAAGGCACACGCACGTCGGAGACCGCAGCCGTTGAGCACACTGATGTGCACCGTACGACCAGTCAAAGCTATGGACACAGTGAACCGCCGATGGCCGCGAAACAAATTGACTCACGTCACAGCCAGATCCTGACAAGAAATGTAACTGATAGCTCTCGACATCAAACGTGAATAATAGCTAACGGCGTTTTGTGCATTACCCCCGTGCACACTGAGGCAAGCAAGTTAGTGCATTTCAGGTGAAAAGTCTTGCTGATCACAACTTTATCTTCAAGAGAGTACATACGGGTTTATTCAGCAATAAGGCAAGAATGCGAAGAGCGCCTGATGGATGGCAACATAGCTTACTCGTTTAAAAGTATGAGAAAATAGTTGCAAGGGTTTTACCTCTTGCACGAGATCTAGGTTGTCAACGAGCTGGTGAAAAACGCTGCACTCCCCGCACTGCATAAGGTGGTTGGAAGCACGTCAGGCATCCTCTCTTGACCTTGTGGTAGGAAAGGAAGCAGGTAGGAAAGGTATCTATCGGGATATGAAACTTCTCAGGTTGGCTCAGGGCGGCTAACCCTAAGGGAACTCAAAAGGTTGATTAGGGTTTCACCTGGACATATACTGTGCCTTTCGCAAGCGCGTGAGGGTTGATGAACCGTTCCGTCCGTGCCTCTGCTTCGGCACAACGCGCAAGGTAAGAGCAAAAGATTAAACGATGAGTGAACTTCGCGGGTCTCCGAGAAAGTAAAAGTCCCACTTACTGTAAGAGTTATGTTAGTTTTCAAGGCGAACGTCTCTCTAAAAACTCCTTAAGAAGAAATAAGAAGCGTACCGCACTTATTACACGTAAACGTACACGATATTGTTCGCCTAGGTATACCTGATGCAGCCGTCGAAAGAGAAAATAACGGAGTTTTAGCCCAGCAATGTCCTGAGTGTTTAGTTCGGATAGAAAAGCTCATGCACGCCTTCAAAAAGAGGCGATTTCGTAAAACAATCAAGTATGAACGCAAATTTCATCAGAATACCAAGCTAATACCTTCGGCCGAACCTGCAGAAGTGTCCTCTGAGTCTTCAATATTACCTTCCCCAGTCATAGCGCCTGTCACTCCACACCTTACCGCGTAAGGCGGTTGCCATTTTTCGCAACGCTGGTTCGCAGAGCTGATGCAAGAAATTGTAATGTACTAGGGAGATAAGACCGACTGGGAAAATAGCAAGTGTGAAACTATCTTGCGTGTATGGGGAGTTCGTCAAGGTATCCGAATGTGTAAGGCGAAGCCAGCATGAGAGATCTGCTACGGCAATTATGTGAACTTACCCAAACTGTTTTCGCCGTTTGTGCAACTCAAGCGTAAAGTTTTGACACCAAATTTTTCTGAAACCTGCCCAGTATGGTACGTCCTAGACGGAACGCAGCCAACTTTATTCATATCAGCTGGACGGCACAGCCATCCAGTCGTTGTCTTGCTTGTGCAGGTATTTGTTAGATTGATGTGCTTACAAGAGAGTGCCCGTGACTTCCCAGATATAAAAATTCTATTGGAAATCAATTTCATATTTCCGTTGCCGTGAGCCCTCATATTTTCACCGCCAATTCTTCGCGAACCTCGTGATGGTTGCTGGCTTGGCCCGAAGACGGCAGCATGTCTGGAATGAATCGGACGACGTGTGGTGATTGTATTTGCCGGTATCATTGCACCCTAAATTTCAAGTAATTTAGAAATTGGCTGTTGATGGCTGCTCCGATGTTCTGCTCACGATGCTTTCTACAAGATCAGATAGCGCATAAGGAAAACAAGGATGAGTAAAACAACGTTTAAATCGCAAGCGTGCGTGATCCATCCTTTCTGTTTCTCTCTTTCATATGATATTTATATCGTAATCGATGCAAAACGAGAAGGTTAAAGATATTTCGTCAGCGTCATGCGTCAGCGTCACTGCACACTCGACTGTCCATATTGAATATATAAATACTCAAATGGCGGTCATCCCACTCGAGTTCAGAGGTGTGTCATGCTCATCACCGATACTCATACTCGATGCGATGGGCACTCGAAACGTTTAATTTCGTTGAATGTTAAATATGAAGATGGTTTTGGCTTTTGAACACACTCGACACTGACACTGACACTGACACTCGACGAATCCCTCCCGTCCGTCGAGCGTCAGCGTCACAGATGTGAGATGATCTCGATCCTCCATCCTGCAATTGAATTGAGAATTTGCAGAGCTGAGAGCAGACGTGAGCAGACGAGAGTGGAGAGAGGGGACGGTCACGCGACGCGACGGAGAGCTCGAGCTCCGGGCTCGACGTCGAGCTCGAGCTCGAGCTATCATACCTCTCGTGACTCGTCTGCACTCTCGGTCTGCATGCGATCGGATTTTTGAACGAAGCGCGCGTGAAGTGCCAGATGCTCCTCCTGCGCGTGTCTGTGTGTTCAGGTCGCTTCAGAATCCTCTCGTGTGCCCCAAAATCTCTATTCGAAAACTTTAACAGAGGGATTGTTAGTGCCCACGTTAAATACATGCGTCGTTCCTATTTCCAATCACCCTAACAAACTATCTCTCCAGGGATAGGATAGCTCTTAATCTCTTCTCGGAAGTCACTTCTTGAGGTCATCTGTCTGATTTCAGATGGCCAAAATCGATAATCAGCTCTTTGGAAAACGCCTCTCACAGTTATACGACAGTTTCAAGGTGAGTCATGTTGCAATATTTTTCCGCTACTGGTGGTAACTAGATCGTGCTAAGTAGTAACTTTGATCCTGATCAGAACAAAAATGAGCTTTGGGGTGATGCACCAATGGTCGCCATTGGAAGTGGACCTGCTGCGGACTCTGAGGAGATTCGATACCTCAAGTCGCTTTCCTTACACATATGGTTGTTCAACTACGAACTTCCAGGTCAGATTACCCACCCGGTATAATTGTATGTCGTCTTGAACTTTGCCTATTTACATGAGCTTACTCGTTGTTGAAGTGCGCAGATACGCTTCTAGTATTCACCAAAGACGCTTTCTACGCAATTGCAAGCGGGAAGCGAGGTATGGCATAAGTCGATAAACTCTATTTGTTCACTTATTTTTCCACGCTTGCAGTTGTCTGATTTCGGAAAGGTGTTCACAGCTGCCCTACTCCAAAGTCTCCAGGGCACCGTTACAGAAGCTGTCGGGCTGAAGTTCAAGGTATCACTTACTCACCGGATTATTCAGCCCTATCGTTTCAGGAGTGTTAGACAGCAACCGTCTGAACTGTGAGCTATATTCGGGTAACCGGTGCTGCTTCCTCGGACACCTTCGCAGCTTTGTGAACCCTAGGCTTCCACCTCCCACAGGGATCTTTGAAGCATCCTGCAGCGGTGGTTGCATATTATGTGTCTGGTCCTCTCCTTAACCTAGCCCGTTTGCTACTGTGTCTATTTCCCCTAGTCTGAAAATCTCTCCCTCGATCGTGAATTCAAATATGTTGCATATTTGAACTCGCCTATGATAAGTTGAACTACCCAATCAGCAAGTTCTGATACTTGGGCTAAAGTTTTGCCGCGGAAGCTGGTTGTCAACTTTGTAGAGCACATGAGAGGAAAACGGGAATCGTTTCCAAGGCTCTAGTAGTTTAAGCGGCTCTTTGCCGGTTTGCTGGCTGGGGTGCCTTCATCGCTTTCAGCTATACGAGCGCGCCAAAGGGACCGATGGATCAGCGGAGATGGAGACCCTTCTAAAAGATGCCGGCCAAAAGACACTTATCGGCACGCTCATCAAAGAGAAACCAACCGGTGCCTTCCTTGAACAGTGGGACTCCCTAGTCTCCAAGTCCAAGCTGAAGGTGGTGGACGCAACTTTGGGCGTGGCGGACTGCCTGGCATGCAAGGATGTCATCGAGTTATCCCATACGAAGCGTGCTGCGCAGATCACTTGTCACGTAATGAAGGAATTTCTTGTGGCGCAACTTGAGAGCGTGATCGACGAAGAGAAGACCATCTCCCACTCGAAGCTTGCTGAGCGCACGGAGAAAGTTGTGATCGATCCCTCCAAGGTACGCTGCGCGAGTACATCCCTGTTGGAAGCTGTCACCCTTATCAGAGTGCATAGCGACGTACGCAAGCTTCAAGTAAGCAGTAGCAGGCAATTCTCCAAGTTTTTTTTTTTGGTTCGAACCAAATTTACGGTCTGTCTATATGTCTGATGGAACGACGTCATATTCCAAGCGCAAGCCCCAGAATTTTCTCGTAAACTTCACGTAGAATGCGACCTTCGTTATGCTGACAGCACTCGACCTGTACGCTTCTCCCAGGTGAAGCTCAAGGTGCGGGAAGGTAGCGTGGACGTATGCTATGTACCCGTAATCCAATCTGGTGGTACCTATGACCTCCGCCCTGGAGCTCTCTGCAATGACGACGCTCTTCACTACGGGGTGATCCTGTGCTCCCTGGGGACGCGGTATAACTCCTATTGCTCAAATGTGTCTCGCACCTACCTCGTCGATCCCACCAAGCAGCAAGAGGCAACCTACAAGATCGCTGTCGCCGCACAAAATGCTGCTATTAGCGCACTCGTGGAGGGTGCGCCGATGAGCGCCGTGATGCAGGCAGCGGTGGCCTCTCTCCAAGGCTCCGCCCAGCCGGAGCTGGTGCAGAACCTCACAAAGAACTGTGGGTTTTTGATGGGGCTGGAGTTCAAGGATAGTACAGCAGTGCTGAACGCAAAAAACGAAAAGACCATCAGAGCAGATATGGTATTTAATGTGTCACTGGGACTGCAGGTATATCCCATCGGTCGGGAGGATGCACGTGAGCACCACTGCAGCGGGGTACAAAAGTGCCTTTTTATACGCCCTTTGTGAGGACCAAAGCAAGCTGCAATAGTTCGTAGTTCTTGGACCTCCTTGCACGGATTCTTTTTGGTAGGAAGAAGCTTTTTGAAGCTTTCAATCTCTCGCAACTTGCACGAGCGGAGGCACCGAGTATTATCCGTCATGTCGATATTTTTTGGTCTAATTCAAACAGCAGCTCTCCATAGTGGTCGACTATGTTGTTCATCTGTCTGGTTGAGCAGTAACCGTTGAGCTCCAACCGCTTCGGCACTGATGTTTTTTGTGTCGACATGCAGGGACTGGAGAATCCCGAGGAGAAGGATCCAAAGGCAAAGCAGTGCGCGTTCCTGCTTGCCGACACGGTACTCGTGCGGCCAGGTGGCCAGCCTCCAGAGATCCTTACTAGCGGAAAGGAGGGTGTGCCGAAGGCTTACAAGGAAGTTGCCTACTACGTGAAGGGTGAAGATGAAGCGGAGGAAGTAGAGGTAAAGCCAGAGGTCAAGGCAGCAGCAGGGCCCTCCGCAGTGCTGGACACCAACTTGCGGTCGCAGGGAGGTTTCGACGAGGACAACAGGAGGAGAAAGGCGGAGCAGAAAGAGCTGGCGGACATAAAAAACCAGGAGACACTAGAGCGCCTAGAGGCAGCGAAGGAAGGTGCCGCGGTAGCGAGCGGGAACGTCGGCCGGACAAACTTCCTGTCTTACCGCAGCCCCGATGAGATGCCACGTCAGAGGGACCTTGCCATCATGGTAGGCACCACCCAGTCATAGCGAACGAAACATACAGTTTTTTTTTTTGTGGTTCTAAACACGTGACGGGACTAGTGCTTTTGGAGGTTACCCCATCTGCCTATAGTTGGACTAAGCATATTTCACCGGTGAGGACTTATGCCATATACTAAGGAGGTTAGTTAGAGATACCTGAACTGTGAAGCTCGCTTTGGATGTTGTGTATGCAACTTACTTTGTCGAAGTTGGTAACTCGGAAACTTACCTTACCTCTTCCCGTACTGACGACGTGAAGCTGCTCCTGACACCTCTCCACAGGTGGACAAAACGAAGGAGACGGTGCTGCTGCCGATCTACGGACAGATGGTGCCTTTCCACATCCAAACGATAAAGTCGGCAAGCACCTCAAACGACGGCACTGGGAAATCCATTGTCCGCATCCACTTCAATGTTCCTGGCACGGCGACTTATGGTCCTGGGCTGAAGTTCATGAATGCCACCTTCTTTCAGGAGATCTGTTATCGCACCACAGACGCACGCCACGCAGAGACTGTGGTGACCGACATTAAGACGATCAAACGAGTCACCGTGCAAAAGGAGAACGAGCGCGCTGAGCGAGCCACGCTCGTCCGCCAGGAGCCACTGCAGCTCAGCCGTGGCAAGCATATCACGCTGCAGTCAGATCTGCACATCAAACCGCCGCTCCAGGCCGGACAAAAGGTGCTCCTGTCTGTTTGAGAGAAAAACTGCCTGTCCTGCTCTGGCGTGCTCCGTTCAAGCACTGGGGGGTTGTTGGGCTGGTCTCGGATGCTGGTTAGTGCCTGGCGCCATTCCGTTGAGAAAGAGAGAGGGAGGGACAAATGATGCGGTGTTTGCAATCTACAATGTTCCGCACGCCGTGTGCTTGAAGTTATGCCACACCCCCACCCTGTTCCTCGGGGGGATCCTTCTTGGAGGTGATCTTCTGCCGTTGGTGTGCCTCAAGCGATCAGCTGTGTGTGAGCCTTCTTGGGGGTTGTCAGACGGGCCGCTTTCTGCCGATTGTGCGCCTCTGGCCGCTCGCTGTGTTTGGGGATGTACAGCGCACACTTCGGCCTTGAGCCAAGTGATTACAGGAAGTGCAGTTTCGGTTTTGTGTGTTGTCCCGACTCTGTTGTGGTTGACTTGGCGCGTTGGGCCTCCAGGGTGCGCGGATGACCGGTGCGCTTGAGGCCCATGTGAACGGCTTCCGATACGCGGTGTCGCGGAACAACAACATGTACGTGGACATCTCGTATAAGAACATTAAGCACGCCTTCTATCAGCCCGCGGAGAACGCAAAAGATCAGCTGCAGACCCTGATACACTTTCACCTGCACGACCCCATCATGATTGGGAAGAAAAAAACCGCAGACATTCAGGTCACTTATCTTCCTCTCACTTAGTGAAGCTTGGCATTAGTTTTCACCCCTCAGTACCACCCAGAGCCCTAGAGCCCAAGTCAGTTTTCACCCCTCAGTATCACCCAGAGCCCTAGAGCCCAAGTCAGTTTTCACCCCTCAGTATCACCCAGAGCCTAATAAGTCGGCTAGCCCCTTTCATGACCACCCTCTTCCCGATGGTCACATCGTACAGCTGAGTCACCCGTGCTCACTTTCCCCACCATCAAGCCAGGTTTTGGAACTCTTGTTCGTGAAGCTAACCACAACTTTGGTTGTATGTGTGTGCTTATCCTTTGACCGTTTCCTTGGGCACAACATAGCCACAAAAATATGCGCTATGTGCCCACACCGGGGATCAAAAGATTCCGCACACACTTTGTGACACTCATCTGGATTCTCCTGTGTGTGTGCTTTTGGGGCTTTCAGTTGCAGGTTCACAACCGTGTTGCGCGCTGGTGACGCCTCTTTGACATGTCCGAAATCTGGGGATAGCCTGTACTGATGGCTCCCATCTTTGCGTGCAGGTATTTGTGAATGTCATTGATGCGGTGGAGAGCTTGGACGCTGGAAGGCGCTCGATGTACGATGTGGATGAAATCGAGGAGGAGCAGCGCGAGCGCGAGCGGCGCAAGAAAGTCAACAAAATTTTCTCCGAGTTCATTAAACGTGTGCAAGATTTATGGGATCGGGATTTCAGGTGCACGCCTCCACTGCGGCTAACAAGTGCCGAGCCCATAGGTGTCCATTGTCAGTTGACCTTGGCAGGGGGAGACGCCTTCTTCCACTGCGAGACCCTGACAACTCGGGAGCCAGCGCAGTGATGGACATGTTGTTGACACGCCCGGGGCTGGTTGCTTTCCTCGTCCACGCAGAGATCTATCATTAGAGTTCGACGTTCCATTCCGAAAACTGGGCTTCCACGGCGTTCCGCACAAGAGCCAGGCCTTCGTCTTGCCCACCGTGCATTGCCTGGTGCGAGACGGCCCGGCATCCCCCCGCCCTCACAAACCGGTTTAGCTCATTTAGGGTAACCAGCGCCTACTGAGCACTTGTGGCAGCGATTTGCCATCCCCGTGCATGACCCCACACTTAGACCAAGGAAGACGCGTTGTGCTGTGAGGCGTTGTGTTGTCACCCAATTCCAAAACATGCAAAGCTGGTATGTCGTTGTCGTTTTTGTTCAAGGCTGGCCCCACATGAATCCCGACAGCATTGCAGGAGAGGGTTCGACGGTGTGGGGTCCCATCACGCTTATGGTTGCCACCACGCACAGCACAGAGAGTCCTTCAAGTCGGACGGCCTGGGCCAGGCACTCGAGGTTGTGTGCTCTCCGTCCAGGCGAGCGCGCAGCTTGTCACGAGCGTGTGAGGGTGAGATTTTGGCCGGATGGTGGGAGGCCACAGATAGAGCTGATCGAGACGCCCTTTTTCATTGTGTCTCTTGAAGAGATTGAGATTGTGAACCTGGAGCGCATCGGCTTCGGGCTTAAAGACTTCGACATGGCCATCATATTCAAGGTGCGCTTCTTTAGCGCATGCCGGCTGCGCGTTGATCTTTGCTGCGCCTTGATCTGTCCTTCCTGTGTGGGGGGCACGCCTGCTCTTTCCCCGAGCCACTCACAGGGCCCGTACCTGAGGGCAGCGGGGGGATGGCGAGCTCGGGCGATGAGCAGGACTTTAACCGCCCGGTGCACCGCATCGATTGCATCCCGGTGGACAGCCTGGATAGAGTGAAAGAGTAGGCCACGCTACCTCCCTCCACCGTCAGCTTCCCAAGAGCCCGGTCACACTTATATGCTGGCAGCAAGCACGATTCTCTGATCGGAGTGCAGAAGGGGTTATGTATGAAGGGACACCCCACCTCGAAGGGGATGTAGCTAGTGTGGAACGTAGCTGGAACTGCGGAGAGAAACACCAGGCTAGAACGGGGTTCGCAACCTGCCGTGGATAGGTGGGAGAGAAGGGTCAAAGCTGTGGCTAAGTGGCTGGGATTCATCTCCGTGCTGAGGTGGCTGGCACAGGGATTCATCTCCTCGCTTAGGTGGCTGGCAATGGATGTGTGCTGGATGCAGGTGGCTACACTCAGTGAACCTAAAGTACTATGAGAACAAAATGAATTTGCACTGGGGACAAATTCTGAAGACAATCCTGGCGGATCCTCAGAAGTTTGTCGACGACGGCGGCTGGGAATTCCTGAACATGGAGGCGAGCGACGAGGACGAGGATGAGTCGGAAGAGGAGGTTTGTGCTCATCTCTGGACCGACTCTCCTCGCCAACCAAACCTCAACCCACCATATTGCCACAGAAGATCGGCTGCACTATGTACCCGCACCTGGGATCAAAGGATTCAGCACACACTTCGGGACACCAGTCCGGATTTTCCGGAGCTCACCAGTGGAGAACAGGACCCCTGAGCCTCACTGAGAGACCTGAGCCCCTCTGTAATCGCACTGCCAGCGCACTAATGCTTTGCCTCTGAAGCTGGTGCACCTCTGCCCCCCGAGCTGCCCGAGCCATCTCCCCACCACCAAGCCTGCGCTCAGAACCACCAGCCTGCTCCCTGCCTGCCCCAAAGCCTGTTGGTGTGAAGAGAGCTTGTCCACCCACCACACGTCCGGTGTTCCAGAGAGCTCCCCCACGGGGCCGAGAATGATTGACCGAATCGCTTCTTTCTGACCTTGTGCCTGCGCCCACCTCCCAACTCTGTGGCATCGAAGCCCTAGCGCTAGACACCCTGCGAGTAAGCTGCAAACTTGAGTAATGCGCTCCACACTTGCACTGCGACTGTTGTTCTGCACTGTTCCGACTGTTGTGCCTGCTGCATGGCACGAGCGATTGGACGCCGAGCAAGCTCATGTTGTGACTTGTTCGGTGCGGGGGTTGGGCCTCCGGGCACTCCTCGCATCTCTAAGTGCGCGCGTGCGCCCTCAAATTCCTAGCAAATGCTGCAAGCACCCTCGAACTGGCACATGTGACTCGGTCAATAACTTGCCAGCTTCTCTGCTCCCAGGTAAGGTCCCTTGGTACTACAGACTGGGAGAGTGCTGCTGCGGGTCTCGGAGCATGCGCTTACTGTGCTGTGCATCCCCAATCCGTGCTATTTATATGCACTTCGATGCTGAAGACGGCTCGATCCGATACGTGGTGCGCAAAATGTGTCCAGGACGCGTATGTGCCGTCCGATGAGGGTGACGAAGAGGAGGAGGATGACTCCGCCGAGGAGAAATCTGAGGATGACGAGTCACTCGTGGACTCGGACGAAGAGGACTCGGAGGAGGATGAAGATGAGGAAGAGGAAGACGAGGGCATGTCGGACGATGAGCTTGAAAAATGGGCAGCCAAGTGCGCCCCTCCATAGTTTCCCCTCGTACCCCGACACCCTGTCTCGCATTGTGCATCATGAGACACCATATACTGCACTTCCATTGGCGCGGCGCATTTGCAAGAAGGGCACATCAGACCTGAGGCGTGTGTGGCATGATTGTAACAAGCGTGCCCCAGCTTGCTGTCAGCTTACGAACTTTCAATATGGTGAGAGCTGAGATTTGTGACGGGTACTGTATCACTGGGTTGCAGCGAGGATAGGGAAAGAGATATGTCTTCAGATGATGAAGATGAGCGACGAGCAAAGCGGAAGGGTAAGAGTGGAGGAGGTCCTCCACCAAAACGAGGGAGGCGCTAAGTGCGCCTGATATGAGGTTTGGATGTTGTCGCACAGCTTTCTTCTATGCCGGTCCAAGAACCAGCCAGCAGCCAAATTCTGAATGCACACCATTTACCTTTTACCTGGCCATTCAATGAATAGACTTCATTGCAACTCAGTAAATAATGAGGTTGTTCAGGAGATCGTGCATCCATACTAAGCAAGGCGAGGTCACCTACAACTAGATGTAGAACGCGGGTATGACAGTCGGACTTGCTGTCGGTTGCGGTATAGGAGTATGGATACCCGCCGGACCCGCTTGTACCTACCACAGTCCATCAACCACTCTATCAACCGCATACACATTTCCCTAATTTAGGCACCACTTGTGTGAGCAAATGGTCTTTGTACTCGCCTACGGCCTTTACATGCCTACCTCTATGTCATTTCCGATCAACAAAAATTATATATACTCTGTTTTTCACAAAATAACGATCCGCAAGAAATTAGTTGAACGTAGATTCGTGACACGTCCCTATTGGTTTTCAATGAATCATTTTATGCGAGCAAATTCCGCACCCAACGAATACCACAATCGGACTAAATAGCCTATTTGAACTTTTTTGAGAGCCCATCTAGGCTCCCGGTATCCAATATGCATAGTGTGGAAAATGCCCAACCACAATAGTAGTGATGCATCACAAGATGAATTTCAAATGTTTAAAAAGTCTACGTATGCATGTGTATGCCGCTCCTATGAATTTAGAGATGTTTTGACAATCATGCTATTACGACCGTCCGTACTAAAATTCAATGCTACACACTTGTGTAGTCCGGATTTACATGAATTCTTCACGATAGGTAAAACCAAGTAGGGGGAGCACTCACTAGCAAGTTTCAAAATATCATGAATAAATTGTTCCCACATCAGCACCA
Organism: Cymbomonas tetramitiformis; assembly: GCA_001247695.2. Classification (NCBI taxonomy): domain Eukaryota; kingdom Viridiplantae; phylum Chlorophyta; class Pyramimonadophyceae; order Pyramimonadales; family Pyramimonadaceae; genus Cymbomonas; species Cymbomonas tetramitiformis. The sequence continues at coordinate 58,310 of LGRX02005509.1, forward strand.
ACACGCCAGAGGGATGGTGAGAAAACGATCCTCGTGATCATTAATCATTGTTCAACAAAAGGCACGGAACAGAGAGCTAATTTGAAACATTGAAGCTTTCCTTTCGTTTTTCTACCATCCACCACCCCTCTTCCGCTCCCAGCGGCGTAGCGCTCCAGAAGGCATGACAATAATATGCTGCCAGCAATATTCGGTCCTATGCGCGCTCTCTCCAAAGTACGCGGTCAATGGTTCTGGGGTCCCGTTCAGTACCCATTTTCATTGAGCTGCCCCACTGGGCAGAAGTACAATCTGCCAATTGTACGGCTTAGATGCACCACTGACCCCTGGCACACTCCTCGCTGAGGTGGACAGATATCGTATCCATCACGGCGGAAAATACAACAGGTGCGGAATTCCGCCCTCAAGTTACCACGTAGCGACATAAACGCACTATCCAAAATTTCCTCTCATACGAGCAACGCAGCGCCCTGGGACAACCCTGCTGACAAACCGCTTTCCATTTATCAGTCTCTCGGTATGCTTAATGCGCACAAAAAGTGGCTCAGTGCAATCTGCAAAAAGTAACACCGATAGAGTTAGCCAGAGCGGTGGGATCGAACCCATATCGTACGGACGTCGCTCTCAATGTGAAACCCGCGATCAGCGCTGACGATAGAAATCATGGCACGATACCTAAGCGCGCTACTGGACCGCGAAACCCCCAGGTCAAAGGCAATTGTCTAAACTACTAAACATCCACCTGCAAAAATCCAGCAGAATAAAATATCGATATTGAGTGTCGCACACTAGTGTGAACTACAACTCACGAGGAATGGGGGCATGTGTATTCAATTGTGAAATGCGATGGTACCCACACTATCTCACTGACCGATCGTATGCCGTTTACATGGTTTGCGTGGGCTTGTGGCAACGGACAATTTTATGTCTAGTAAATCTTTCATATTAAAGGAAAGTTTCAGGTGGAAATATGTTGCTGGACAAGCTTTGAATTATTTCAATTTCAGTTTTAGGTTGACAATGCAAAAAACCTTCACCCCGAAACCGAAACCAGACCTTGGCCTACTTCTCTCAAGGAATAGCACGTTTCAAAAATACTTTAAACATATACACAAGTCACCCTGCCGAGTTTCAGACATTCGCTTATGGACTGCAGTAGCTAAATTTCTCTATGGCGATGCATGGCTGACCGACAGGTTGCCTGCGATCCCAAAACTCAAACCACAAAGGGCGATAGCAATGCCTGTGAGTGTTATGCATTTGTGGTATGCATAAGCATGCTCCTATATATTCATACGGTTTCGCTGGACCACGGAGTGCAACGCTTTCCGGCCCAGCTGGGATCTTCTGGTAGATCGCCGTGTAACAAGGCGCGCCTGTGAAAAAACAGAAACCGCGCCCCGGCATCAACCAAGACTGAGGCACAAACACGTTTTAACAATACTTTGAACAAACACACGGCACTCTACCGAGTGTCAGGCCGAAATGGGTTGTAAGCAAAAATTATCGGTGTTCGTTGATGCGACGCCGGCCGACGTACGCCCCCACCCCCACCCCCTATCAGCATTGGCACTCGTTGCGCACTCTGTGTCCCCCAAAACCCATAAGCGCTGGCATATTGTTCCTGTACATAATGTCCGTCCCAGCCGTCAGCGCTGGCACCCGCTCCTGTATAAATACATTCCCCCCATCACCCATCAGCGCTGGCACCCTGTTCTTGCAACTTGCATCCCCCGAACCTGTCAGCGCTGACAACCCGTACATGCATATGCCATTCTCCCCCCATCCAGGCCAGCGTTGAAACCCGTTTAACTTGATGCCCCTCCGTCCTCAACCCGTCAGCGCTGGCAACCCGGTCCTGCACTTAATGACCCCCAACACCCGTCAGCGCAGGAACCCGTTCTTGCATCCTTCGTATCCCCACCGCACCCGTCTGCGCTAGCACCCCGTTCCTGCACTCAATGTCCTCGCCCACCCGGCAGCGTTGGAACCCGCGTTCGGTTCAGCAGCGCGAAACAGCAGCTACACCCGGCAGCAAAAACGTAAAACAAGGTCCGGAACATAAACCGATAAAAACAGAAACAAATATGAAATCATAAGTCGGTTTAGTGCGAGTACGGAAAGAAGTCGGATAGGTTGCACTGCAAGAAAACTGCGTTGGGTGTCGCTGTCGCCGGGGTCGGATATGCGGTTTTGAAATGGGGGAATGATCGCCCGATATTATGATAACACTGTGGTTGCGGCTGTCGGGCTGTGAAAATAGTAGATATTTTCGGTTTACTGTACTACCACTGCGTATGCGGAAAACGGTTTCCGCATGCGAACGAAAATGGCGAGCGTAGGATCGGGTACATCTGAAAAACAGGAAACCGTTCGGATCGCGAAATCGCCTGTTCAGCGTTCTACCCTGAAGTTGAGCGTTCGCGTTCCGCATGTGACACGGTTCGCGATCCGCGTTCAGATGACGCCTTCGAGCAGCGTTCCAGAGTCTAAAAAATGCGCAACGACACTTACTGTTCACATGCGTTACCACGATGACGGATGGATGCCGTATCGATCGTGTTCCCAAGATGTTCTCTAAGCGATCACCGATCGCAAGAACGCAGAGAGAGCATCGATTGAACGGGCATGAGATGCCATGCCATGCCATTATAGTGCCCTATGCCACAGAATCTCATTTGTGAATTGAGGATTCCGGACTTTTCAGTTAACCACTCGGCTTTGCCACGAAGAACCGTGCACGAACGCAATACGACTGCGACATGACTGTGTCATCACGCAACTTTGATTCTCGGTGCAGTATTTTGACTTCATGTTAAACGATACAATCGGCCCACTTTCAGAAAGTGGACCGTTTGTATTGTGGACAATTGATAGGGGAATTTACAATTGTGCAGCAGCTAAAAAACTTGTCAGTGTGTTTTCTTTTCACGGTAACAGTATTATTTGTTTCGTTAGCTGTTTTCATGTATGCGTTTGAGTCACGCCGAGCGTTTCGGATCTTTCCGGTCCGCTTCGGTTGGCTTGGTCAGCGCTAGCATTTTTGCGACTTTAAAAGTTGAGTACTCGTTGATTTGCTGAAATCTGATATTTGCTTGTAGACTAGGATATTGAAAACTGAAGCGCGCTTTCCATTGCGTATTTCCTTGCGAATCAGAATTTCTCTTGGACTCACACCCCTGGATGCTGCAAGAGAGCAGTTGAAATGGGTAAGCTATGAGCAAGGTTATGTGGGTGGGGCTAATCATTGTTCGTGCAGCACTTTGAGAAGAGGATGTGGGGAGAAACGGACCAGACGGACCTGATTGCGCATCTTAAATAAGGAAGGTGTGTAGGAGGACAAAGTCCCTAAGGGTCTTTGTCACAAAATAGCTCAGGTGAGATTTGATCATTTGAAGCACCACAAAACGTGGGGAATAGCTGCATCGCTGTTTTCGAGGTTGGGCGTGCGTTAGCCTTTGGCACGCTTTGGGATCAAACCCAGCCCAGTCAAATTAAGGCAACTTCCCCTCAACTTGCCTTTCCCTTCTTGCCTTGTTTACTGTTTTGATATTTTCTCGATTTCCCTTAACATAGCATATACTTATTGGAATTTTGGGTTTCCGTGTTTGTACAGGTATGTGCGAAGTTGGACCACTTTCACCTTGAGAACGTGGATATTTTACTTAGTTTGACTGTGTTTTATTTTGCGTGAGTGGCCAGGCTTTGACAAGGGCGAAACGATCGCTTTGTGCTGAGGGGCGGCCCATCTGTCAAAGTGGGCCGCGGTATACTGCAGTGTGATTCCGTGAACGAGGCGTTTTTGTCTTATTCTCGCCCATCCCCACCTGTGACTTTAACTTGTAAGTTGAGTTTGCTTTAGGCTGTTCCATTAATTGTCGCAAGGGGTTAGGATTTTCGTTTTTTGTCCGGGGGTGGGGTCGAGATGTCCACGGGGAGAGGTGTTTTTGTCCGCTGGGGGGGAGGGGGGTCAAGGGGCATGTCCTAACCCCCCCCTTGCGACAATAAATGGAACAGCCCTTAGGAACAACATAGTTTACAGTCACACGACGTGGTTTTTTGTGTGTATTTGTAATTCTAGCCGCGGCCCACTTTTCAAAAGTGGGCCGCAGTATACGGCAGTGTGATTCCGTGAACGAGGCGTTGTTGGCCCTATTCTCGCTCATCCCTACTTGTGACTTTAACTTTGTAAGTCGTTGAAATTGCTTTAGGAACAAAATAGTTTACAGTCACAACGTGACCTTTTGTGTGTATTTGTAGTTCTAGCCGCGGCCCACCTTTTAAAAGTGCGTGGGCCGCCCTGCTAGATATATTATAACGATATATATATATATATGTGTGTGTGTGTGTGTGTGTGTTGTACCCTAAGTTAGGGTTTCGACGATATCAGAACGGTCGGAAAGATAAGTTAAAAAACGAGACAAACGATACCTGACTTTAAGTCCAGGTTTTAGGTTTCGGTCTACGGGTGACGGTCACCCATACTACTATATGATCAGGCAGGTGACACGATTCAGGGGTCACTGTGCCAAATCCAGCACACCACCTAGTGTGGGGACCAAACTAGGTAGCCGAAACAAGAACAAATGCCTACTGAGAGGCAGAAAAGTCAGTGCTAGCGGGAGGCACTGTGCTCATACTGGCCAGGCCCCCCTCCACGAACATGCAGTGCAGAAGCCATGCTACTACTTTCTACTGCGCAATTCTGGTACACCGAAAGCCCGAAACAGAGCCCATCCTGGGCGGGGCAACCTACACCTGCATCATCTCGAACCGAAGGTACGTTAAGTTCAATCCTGTCACTACTAGCCACTTTCACAGCGCCCAGGACGAGAGCTGGTACCACTGTTCCCCGAAGCACAGGCAGTGTCCCCATCGTCCAATGAAACATGCGTAGAGCAAAATGAGGCACCGTCGATTGAAGAAGGTCCACCCTCGTCCTCCTCGTCCGAGGCGGGCGGGGTATAGTCCGGCGATGGCGGAGCACCACCCGGCGAGGGCGGCATCGGAAGAATTAGAGCAGCAACAGGCGGCTCTGAAGGTCCCGGGTGCCAAGTCCAGCCAGGCTCCCGTGCATGCAAGTTCCAGTACCACCCCGTTGGCTGCCAATACCGGAATGGCGGGATCGCAGCGGGTGATAACACACGAGCACCACCGACCTCATCGTCCGTGTGCTGCGGTGTGGAGGAGAAATCATGCGTAGAGTAAATTGAGGCAGAACCCAAACCTCGATTGTCGATTGACGGTGTGTTGAAAGTTGATGCCGCTGCCAGAAGCACCTCTGGACACGCATGAACAGCGCCATCGACCGGCGGAGCCGCGTCGGCGCCCATGCCGACACCACCGAAGGCTGTAGCGGCTGACGGCACAGCGGTGGCACACGCAAGGAATAGCATGTCCACTGTCAGGGACGTCAGGGCGGAACGTCCAAAGCCCAATGGCGGCTTGCCGCAGCCCAAAGCCTGTCGCGGTGGCGGAAGACCGTCGTCGTCATTCTCGGAGTCCTCCCCTGCCAAAGAAACCGAATCCACGGGTGTCACGGCCCCCATGCAATGCATAGCAAGGTTAGGGCCGGAGAGTCCAAACTCTTCCGCAATTTTGTCCATGAAGGACACGTCCCACCGGCTCGTGAGCGTGCAACATGTCGACGGGGTACATCCTGCCATCAGACACCACCGACGGCGGAGCGGCAGGCGCTGCTGGCGGAGGTGGCACGACCGGAGCGTCGCCGTGGACGTTGAAGGTGTTGATGTGCAAAGCACCACCGACCCCGCAGAGGTGACCCCGAAGCGGGTGTTAGCGGGCTGGCAGAACGGCAGGTACTTGTCGATGGCGTGCTCCTCGACGGCGTCGCCCAACACACAGAAAGGAGGCGGCGGAGAGGTCCTCGAGCATCACGGGCTTGCCGCCCGCCAGATAGCAGAGGGCGTCAAAGCATTCGGTGTCGTTGTTGTCGATGGCGTGCTGATAGAAAAGCAGCGGCGTAGAAATCGCCCTCCACGTCCTGGACCGCAAAGGAATGCGCTCCAGCAGTTGTCTTCTCCGCTGGGGAGAAGCCCCCCCTGGTGACTCTCGGCCCCACTTTTCGGAAATCCCCTAGGCCCCGTTTCGGCTAGCTCGGCCAACCATCCAAAAATGCCCGTCGCAGGCGCGGATTTTTTCGCTTAAGTATGGTGGAATACTGAAAATCGTCCAAAAAAGTATGTCGATCCGAGTTTTTTTGTGGTTCTGAGTCTCGGCCCCACCCTGAAAAAAAGTTCGGCCCACCCCATTTTTAGAAAGGTCTCTCGGCCAGGGGCCGGTCAAGCGCGACAGGACTTCTCCCCTGCTTCTCCGCCCGTGGCCCGCCGTGCGGGCAGTCGCGGTGCCAATGCCTCGCCCGCTCCGCAGCTCACGAAGAGTGCTGGCAGAGCGGGATGGTCTGCCCCGTCCCACGGTGAAATGCAACAAACTTCGAGTCACGCTGGGACCAATTCCCGTCCTCTGAGAGCGGGGAAGCAGCGAAGCGGTGCTTCAGCCCCTGCCGCGGGTGCTAAGGCTTCCCCGTATTTAGGGTTTAGGGTTTTTAGGGTTTCAGGGTTTATTTAGGATTTGTGGTTATTTAGGGTTTATGGTTTTAGGGTTTCCCTCAAAATCCCTTGCCGTTGACCTTGTCCGAGAGGACACGCACCTCCTTTCGCAACGCCAGCAAGATCTCCATGACGTCGCTGTCCGTGGAACTGTGTCCACCGGGCGGGTCGCCGAGCCTCGCCGGCAACATGTTGCCTATAGCCGTAGCCCCCTTCGGCACAGCCGCGCCAGCCCGCACGTGAGCCGCATGGTACTCGCGTGCCCATTGCTAAATGGTCAGAAGGCTCTCCGCCGCCCGCTGGTCGTGAAGCAGTAGGCGGGACACCACAGGCCGATAGTAGTCGGAGTCCATGGCCTAGATGAACTGCCCCTTCACGCCGTCCTCGTCCAGGGTGTACTTGCGCCTCGCGGCCTCGCGGCGGCGAGCGCGGCGTTGAAGCTCATGATGCTCTCGGTGGGGTCCACGCCATACGCAGTCTAGTGTGCCCGATAGCAGGTCCGACGTCCCCTGAAAGGGTGCGTCGGCATGGAGGAGCTTAGCTACGAGCAAATTCAAGTAGAACCCGTTTCCCATCCGCGGGAAAAGTTTGTGCTGAGCTCTCCAACCAGTCCGACGCTGGACTGGAAGGGTGCACAAGCAGCTCCAAGGTGGAAAAGAGGAGCTGGTTGCTCTCAGCTCGCACCGTAATGCTGGGGTCGTCGAGCACGAACAGGTCGCCCAACTGCTCATCCTCGGCCATGAATGCCTCGCGAAGTGCAGCAACCATGCGCGTGAAGATAACGTGCACGTTCTTCTCAGTGTCGCTGTCAAGGCGTAATTGACCGGTCCTGGACCTATCGGACCCCCCAAATCGTGCTTCGGACCTATTGGGGACCTGTCGCCCGTTTCCGATCGGACCTATGAGCAGAATGGGCGATTCTGGCCCTGACCGTGTGGACCTATGCGGGACCTATCCATAATCTGCTACCATTGGACCGGTCCAGACAGCCGCGTGGACCTATGGGGGACTTATTCGATAACATGACTACGTGTGAGCATCCAAGATCAATACTGTACAGTATGTATCCGTCCGATTCCCATATTCGTCGATACTATATACCGTATCTGGATTTGCAGACGGTTTCGTTTCTAGGTTTTTTATCACATTCGGTTCTAGGTCACATATCACATTCGGTCCGCAAGCACGCTTGTTCTAGCGAGATCCATACATTTTGGATATTTTGGGACCGAATTTTTTGGGACCGCGCGGACCTATAGGGGACCTGTCGAAGTATTATGATGGACCGCGCGGACCTATATGGGACCTATGCTTTTCTCAAATCTGGACCTGTGTCCGATATCGGATGATAGCGACACTGGTTCTTCTCGTCCCCATGGAAGCGCTCGTCTTTGCTCCCAAAGCATTTCTTGGCGACGAACTTGGCCGCCTTCTCGTCGTGACGGGTACGGATCAAGGTACGTACGGCCGCTACAAACTCTGCAGCGGACGTCTCCGCTGCTGGATTGACAGTAGCCGTCGGAGTACCGGAAGTGGTTGCATGTCGCTCAGCAGTCTGGTCGTAAATAGTCGCAAGGTTTCTCCTCCGTAGAGGAGCGCTCGATGTGGATCCAGTCGCAACCATGATAAAGATGACTACAGGGGTGGAGTAAGCGGGTGTGAGCGGGAAGCGGTTGCGGTGGTGGCGGCCAAGAGGTGGTGGTCGTCGAGAGCGAAAATATGGCGGACGAGGACGAAGAAGTCAATGAAGTTGTGTGGCCTAACGGATCTCCGGATACCGCAACCGGTGTGATATCGACCAGAAGAAACGGTAAAATCCCGCCAACGTGAAGTCAAATCGTAAAATGTCCAAGCCGGTTGTCCGCGAAGTCGCTCAATCAACCAGACTGCCTAGGCCATACCGCCCACCCAAGAACCGCGCGTGCTCCCCTAGCGACCGCTCACTCCATCCCAAGCGTCGGCGTTTTGCCACTCATCCCGAAAGTCGCAGTGTAATAAACGATGGTGTGGTCCAAACCTGCTAGATATATTATAACGATACATCTATTTGTTGTACCCTAGGTTAGGTTTTCGATATCAGAACGGTCGGAAAGATAAGTTAAAAAACGAGATAAACGGTACCTGACTTTAAGTCCAGGTTTTAGGTTTCGGTCTCCGGGTGACGGTCACCCAGACTATAATAATAATAATAATAATGAAACATTTACGCTAGCAAAGGGGACAAAGTCCTGAGAGTGCGGTATCCCTGCAAAGCAGGCTAGTGAAAACATCAGGGGCTACTGTACTCCCTCTGCTACAGCGCGCGGCGGGGCATGCGATTGACTCGGGCACGCCGCCTTGGGTTAATACCCAACCCAGCCAAATCGAAACGAAGGTGATATCCACTGTTATAATTGCTTTAATTTCGTTTGTGAACAAGCGCCTTGACTGACTGGTTTGTGTGGATGTGTGTGTGTGTGTGCCTGGTAATTCTTAAGACATATTTACCCACCCAAGTAGAGCTTCGATGGACGAAACTAGGCATTTAGGGTTTGTAATATTATGGGGTCCATAAGCTCCGAGCCTCTTCGATCAACTGTAACGGCGACCCTCGCGTGTCGCAGGCCGCGCAGCGGCCGCGCTCAGAGAACTCTGGAACAAGAGTAGGCCGGCGCTCTAAGCGAAAGCGGGCGGCAATCGCCGGCGACACGTCAGATCTCGGCACCACTGGGGGGTCTCCATTCTATCCCACATGTAACACGAAACACCTAAATAAAGTATATAGGGTAAGGAGTAAAAGAAAAACACCACCGCTCGACGGGAGTTTCCTGGACTCGAAAAGGGATTTCGTTTTCACGCTAGCTAGGCCAGATACCTTCAATAGCGCGACCCCTAGGATTACAGCAACATCAGTGATCCCAGATTCTTCTCAAAATTGGCTTCTGAAATAGTCGGCGGCGGCGGCGGCACGGGGCGGGATTCCCTCGGGGCCGATGAGCTCTGCTAGCAAGCGCTGCAGCAGCGAATGGTTCACTCAAGGGGTTAAGCGAGCGGGAGCACTTCCGGACTGGTGCCTGGGTGGGGAGGAGGGGTTGGCATTTCTGCTGGAGGGACAACTTGAGGTTCGCATGCTTTCCAGAAAGAGGGCGGCGCACTTGTGCTCTCCGTCCACTCAACATGCACATAATGATTTATAATTCACCGATCTCGCTGCCGGCGACACTCGTACACCCTACTTGGACTACATGTATGCGCAAGTGGCGTGTATTTCGACCTGCAATGCTACTGCATTGATTCATGCATGCTATATATATTCTTTGACGGTTGGGGTTGTGCCTGGAACCGTACCTGCAGGGCGGGCGGGAGGGTGTAACTGCTTTGCACGAGCAAGCTTCAAGTCGACAGCAAGCCCTCGCACGAAGTCTTGTTGAGGCATGCGCCTTCGAAACGTGCGAGGGAGGTGTGCTAGATCTGGCACGTCTGATGCAGGAGCTGGGATGGAAGAAGGTGGACATATAATTACGGCTGAGGATAAGCCACCTCCAGAGGGAGAGCGCCGCTCCGTTTGCCGAATGGCACTGGTGAGGAGCTTTGAGGATGGCGGCTTCGACTGGTGCTCCGAATGTGTGGAAGATATTGTTCGGCGTTATCGCGAGGCAAGGTTGAAAAGCAAAGTTCCAGAAACCCCCAGACTTCCGCGAGTCTTTGGTAGTCATCAGCTTTGGAGCACGTGATGGCGGGTTCCAGCTTTCGCAGGACATCCGCCAATTCATCCTCTCTCACCTCGGGTGGGAGCCAGGAGTGGTGTACCACGACTATGCCTCGCTGGTGGGACACCCTCTATCGGAAGTAGTGATGGGGGACGATGGCATAACGCGGCAGCTCAATTCGAACTGGAATGTGTATTTCGCAAATTATGCGCTCGCCGCAAGCCCGGTGATGTTATTCATTGTGACGGAGGCTTGGTGGTTGTCACCCTGGTGTGCACTGGAGCAGCGCCAGCGTACGGAAGTGAAGCAGGCCAAGCAGGTGCCTTTATACTTCGCTTATGCACTGTATCTGATTCTCCAAAGTCTACCAACCCCTCACCACCAACAGTTGATGTTTTAGATAACGTGGTGTAACATTGATAGCCCGTGCGAGCTAACATATAGCGCATCCCTTAAATACTACTGTAGCACCTTGGAGCGCGTAAAGTTTTATTTACGGACTCCTGCACCTTGGATTATCTAACCTTTTACAATGCTGTGAGTTATAAATTAAACGCATTGCTGTTAGTGAAACGCTGTTAGTGATGCACAACGTTTTTGGCGGCGTACCTGGGCGAGGTTCAATTACCAGGCACGCGTAGACAGTGCACAATATACCCTGTAAACGGGATGAACAAGAATGTGGACAACAATTTTGGTGTTCGTTGTGTTGTATCAGGCCCCTGAAGGTTTAAGGGGATATTATCGGACGGACCACTCGGATCCAGCTGCGGGCATTGCAGGCGATATTTCTACAGCAGGTTACCAACAACGCCACCGACAACTGGAAGACGAACTCGAGGCTCAGAGGATGGAATGGCGCAGGGCAGATCGGGACTTTGGTGACTTATCCGAAGGCGTGTTCCGTGCAGTGGCGTTTGGCAACAAGCGGGATGAAGTTTACCTCTTCACAGAGGACCCCGGAGGACCCGAGGCGAACGCGACGCCTTTCGTGCAATGCATGATTCCATCCCCGAGCACCAGCGTTTCTATCATACCCCAAACCTCAGCCCTGTGGAGAAAGGCCTCGAGCTACACTCCATGTGTGTACGTATCGTAGACGTGATCGAGGCACAGCGTAGAATTGAGGCGACCGGCAGTGGGAGAGCATTGCATGAAGGTCTTATGCAGGGTTTGACGCTTGTCAAGGAGGGTGTGGCCGGGAAGACATTCTCTATTAACCTTGTTAGCGACTCATCAGATGATGACGTTGTTGACGAAAAACTTGAGGGAACGGAGCAAGAGGATGGATGTCACGAACGTTCTGAGACACCTCAAGGAACAAGTGTGTTGTGGCGACTACAGGCATTGGCAGATTTGGATGCCCTGCGGGCGAAGGAGTGGGCTGACAGGAAGTTTGAGGCGAGGCTTAATCAGCTTCATGAAAAAGCGATTTCTGATGGTCTCCGTTTTGAAACCGGACCATGCCCCTTTTAGTTGAAGCTTGAAGCGCCATCGCCAATATGTATGTTTCAACTTTGAGTTACTTGCACTTGGTATGCGGCAGTAACTGCTGCAATATTTACTGATGCATATGCATAGATGCCGACTGCATCATCCTTAGCATTAAGCTGAACCACCGTGTCGTATACGGAGAGCGGTGCACAGTAATGGTGTATGGTACAATATAACAGAGAATTGTTTCTTAATACAGCGTGGAGGTCGGTCATTCGCATGCAGATTTAAATTGACCCTAGTCTATATTTTCACTGATTATTTGTTGCTACCTGGCTTCGGATTTGTATTTGTCTTTTAAATTTCAAGTAGATTCGTTCACGACGAGCGAATTCGCATGCAAGTCCCGTAATAAAATAAGGATCCAGCATGTGTCATCATAAAACTGAAAAGCCGGCTCACCTGTGTATGCAGCGGCCGGCGGCCGGGGGGGTGGGGAAGGGTGTGCCGGTGCCTAGGGGATTTCATCGTCAGCAAATATACATACGGTAGACGGTGGGGTGGGTGGTGGAGGTGCGCGTGTATGCACGTGCTGCAATGCTAGTCTGTACTGTACATAGGCAAGTGGTCGAAAGGAACGGCCTTCACACGGACAACCGATTTTAATTTAAATCTGCGCGTAGGTAAACAATTGCTGTAGCAGCTTGATTCACTATGCGCGTAGGCAGATGCTTTTGATTGCCTATGTGCATACAGCCGTTAAAATAATTTGCGGACGCTGATACTGCTACTTATCTCGTTAAATGCCTACGTGCAGACTAATATCAAAACCATTTATCTACCCGAAGACGTTCATTGAAGCGGTTGACGACGAACAAATTGTCCTTACTGCAGATTTTCTACGCGCGAATTGCAATATTCGGTATTTGCCTACGCGCATAGTGAAGTAAACCCTTAATTTTACCATCTAAGCATTTCGCTTAGATCTCTCCTGATAAAGAGCAACGGCGGGTATAAAAATTCATCTTACGTAATGAACAACCTTACAACCGTGAACGGCAGTCGCTCTTGAGACATACATCTGCAAATTACGAGGAAACAGGCATCTAAATTCCTCCAAAATTATAAAGAACGGTGGTAAAATTAGCTGCTTTTGCCAGCGATGGAGATCGGCCATTTGAGGTTGGAAACAGTCCCCATATTGTGACGTTGTATTAGTAGGTTTATTAGTATGTTACTGTCCAAAGTGCCGTGTTCACTTTATTGATCTTAAACAATGATACATTTTAAGCGCGTTAAGTTTAAGCGCTTACAATATACTTGCAAATGAGATATTTCGCACTGCATTGGATGTCTGAAACGAATAAAGAAGTTCAGTAAAAGATTCAGCCATACCCGTCATACAACAAAGATGACAACCGCTTGTTTGATAATCAGTTTACACATCTCGCCTCACTCCATGTGAAAAACAAAAAAACAAAAAATAACAGAAAAGTGGAATCGGGGCAAGTTCGAGACGAGATATAGCCCACCTTTATGATATATCGATACTCCGGAAGAGGAGAACAAAATCTCATCAGATATGGTTGATTCGACGGTGGCAAATGTGAAGCGGGGAATCGTACCTCGTGCTTCACGTACAGGGGCCGGTGATCACGATTATGCTGGTAGTCGTGAGTATATATGCGACGAACATTAGGCACAGAGCGGTATAAATCTGCTTGCCATGCGTGTGTGCGCGTTACCGTATTTATCCTGTGCTGATTGCCACATCGTATGGTACAACAACAAATAAATGAAGTCCATAATAAAATAATTTCCAATTCGCCCTCGAGCTTAAGTAATAATCTTCCAAATCAATCAAATAATAGACGGAGTCCGGTGAAAAACAAACCTACTAATCAAATACTTTATTGATGCCTAATTTGGCTATTAAAATCCGTAAAGTGGACACGATATTCCACTTGACTTTGTGCATCCGGTTGTGTTTGCAGCCTTTCCCTTGCAATATCAAACCTGCATCTCTATAATAAGTTGCAATGCATCATATCTCAGCAGAATTGTAAATGTCTGCCTCCTCAATGCTGCATTATGTCTAAGATGGTTGATCAAACTCCCTTCTGACCAAGACTTTCTGATTTAGTTGTCACGGCGACACAGCTTGCAGATACCATCCTTGCCGGCTTCTTCAACCTGAATCTCCACCTCATGTCAATATAGCCATTTGTTGTGGCAAACTCAGCAATGAGTCCACAGCATGCAGTGCATAACATGCAATTTGATCAACTTCATGTCTGTGATTCCAAATATTGTCCTCCTAATATAGCATGCCAGTTTGATACATGCAGCACCAATTTATTCAAGCTCCCGTACACGCCTGGCTGCATTGGGGACGCAGATCCTGGATATTCATCCAGAGAAAACTCCGATGGAGGGAAAGAAACAGAATCAGATTGCAACTCTATAATAATACACATCTCTGGCTGCTTCCCATTGATGTGTCAACAGGGCACATTCTGCCCTACCTTGCAGCTGACGTGTCAAGAGGGCGCATGCTGCCCTACCTTGCAGCTGACATGTCAAGAGGGCGCATGCTGCCCTACCTTGCAGCTGACGTATCAAGAGGGCGCATGCTGCCCTACCTTGCAGCTGACGTGTCAAGCAGGCGCATGCTGCCCTACCTTGCAGCTGACGTGTCAAGAGGGCGCATGCTGCCCTATCTTGCAGCTGACGTGTCAAGAGGGCGCATGCTGCCCTACCTTGCAGATCGGACACTTCTTGTTCTCTCGCTTTTCATCTACCGAATTCCTTCTTCCTTTATCCAAGGAATTCCTCCTCTCCTGCAGGCCCCCAGGGTGTTGCGCACACGCCATCATCCTCTTCTGAGCAAAAGGCATCCGGCAGCCCTTTCACGGTCATGAGCTGACCCCCCTTTTGGGACCTTTCAAAGACGTGGAATGTGGACTTGGATGCTTCCGCCGCCATTGACTGCCCGTTTCATCACAGTCTTTGCACGGAGCCGGAATTCTACATTTCAATGCCATGCTATGCCTTGCCTTTGCGATGGCCTGCAGTGGTGCGCCCTGCGACCCAACCTAAAAGTTCCCAGCACAGAACTCTGGGTTTTGACTTAAAATGGTAGGGCGCGCTTGCGCGGGGTGCGCTTGCCCGGGGTGCGCTTGTGCAGGGTGCCCTTGCATGCAGCTCTGACTTGATGTGGTGGTTCACTGCTGTACTGCACTCCATTTGGGACTCATGCCCACCAAAACGCTTCGTGTTTTGACCTGACAGTCGTGCACTCTGCCACTCGCACGAGACCTTCACGGAGCCCTGCATTGCAGCCCACGCACCTTCTTCTCTTCCTCTGCAGCCATCTGTTCCGCCCAGGTCATGGCCTGCACCAACGCCCCCCCCTCCCATTTGACTTGAGAATCCAGTTTCGTCTCGAGGACAACAAACACCACACCCCCCATGGCCGTCCCATGCGCCAGAGCAAGCCTCTGCTGCTCCAATGCGAGAGATGTCAACGCAAATAGCCCCTACCCCTGCAAGCCCATGTCAGCGGCGCCTCACCTTCATGACACGGCCATACTTTTTGCCGCCATCAATAGACTTCCGTCCTTCTGTGGACGCCCGCCCTTCCGTCGATCTGCGAGCAGCCGCTCCTCGCTCGTGACTTGAAGGATCCCCAAACGCCCCTTTGAGAAGGCCTCTCTGAAAGCATTCCGAGAAAAAAAAGGGCACCGCTCCTCTCCTCGTGAAGCCGGATTGCAGGGAGCCCGCGCAGCTCGTCTTGCACGTCTCCGGGCAGCACTACTCATGCGGCATGGTGCACCCTTCTCAGCAATCGCCTACTGCAGGGAGAACCTCGAACAGAGAGGCAAGAGAACTGGGGTAGGCCCCATACTTTCGTCCAACTGAAGATGCTCGGCGACTTCTTTCCGGTTTCTTCGTCTCTTCTTCCTTGCCAGCTAAGGGATAAGCACAAGAAGGTAAGTGCACACTGCACTGCATGCCGCTCGCAATACTGTCAACGTCCCGGCTGGAAGGTAAGTGCACACCGCACTGCATCGCAATACTGTCAACGTCCCTAATGGAAGGTAAGTGCACACTGCACTGCATGCCGCACGCAATACTGTCAATGTCCCTAATGGAAGTCAAAGGACGAAAGCTTCACGCTCTTACCCGGTGGTGGTGTAACGCCCACGTTTGATGCTCTGCGAGTCCGTGGCGCGGTAGGTTTTTCAGGAGCTGGTGCCGGCGCAGGCGTAGGCGCCGGTGCCGGCGCCGGTGCGGGAGCTGGCGCTTGAGCCTTCACATGAGCCATCATATGGGCAGGAAGATCTGAGCCATATCCATCCCGATCAATGATTCCTGGCTCGATAAAAGTGACCTTGTTCGAACAGCACATCAAAGTGCTCCGGTTTGAAGTTGGAGAGATGCATCTGCCTTTCCCGTATCAAATGAGAAATGGGAATGGCTGTGGAATGAAGGGCCACCACACATACTACAACTCGTGAAATCACACCGAATGGCATGAGATCAGCCGACAAAAGCCAGTCGATCATCATCCCAGTTGATGTGAGAAGCAAATCAGGAGCAGGGCGGGGCCGTGACAAGATACCACCAACTCATACATATTCCCAACCCAGATGCAAAGCAGCATGGAAAGATGATACAATGCGACCAATCATCGCCCAACAATTGTCCGTTACGGAGTAAGCGGATCCTGCTGGCATACCCCCCAGTAGCTCACGGTCGATGGATGGGACCTGTTGGTCCATGGTTGTGCCATGAATGCAGTCACACCACACAGCATGGACACCCCATAGTAAACAATGAAAACATGCGGGCACCTAAGTGCTCCCCACAAAAATCAAGGGAAAACACAGAACGTGGACTTCACCACCCTCTGCCTCTCCTTGCACCAAAGGCAGACGAATCCACCGAGCTCTCCAAGAGGCAGTGCCCGCAAGAATGGCACCACAGGGACAACCGCCGATAACACACTCAACAAAAGCTCCCATCGGTAAGTGCACATCGCGCTGTCATGACATCGATTGGTTGAGTGAGTGCACATCGCGCTGTCATGACATCGATTGGTTGAGTGAGTGCACATCGCGCTGTCATGACAT